>PVJH01022033.1:0-37419 GCA_004026705.1 Nesogale talazaci | reverse complement strand
TGTTATCCCAATTGCTAAAATTTGGCTGTTAGCCTCCACATTGCATCTGTCAGCTGCAGCTCAACTGGAAATGCACTGCACACAATATTCCACTAAGCCACATTGGACTCAGCTGCTTTCCCATTTTCACAATGTTTCTCATTGGTAAAATAAGCAAAGCAGTAATTATAGGTTACTTGTCAAATTCCTCATGTAACATAACTTTTTACAATGATAGAACTTTAAAATTTTGTGAAGATGATTGTTTTAATGCTTTGCCAAGGCAGGTGAAGTGACTAAATGTAGCATTATTTTTCAACTATTTTGTGTGTGTGTGTGTGTGTGTGTGTGTGTGTGTGTGGCATCACTGCCCTGGTGGGAGTGGGAAGCCCACCCTTGCTCCCAGAGAGCTGCTGCTGGATTTAAACCATCAACCCTGTGGGCTGCAGTCCCACACACAACCATTGCGCCACCAGGACTCAGTTCTCTCTCTTTTTCTTTTTATGAGGTTCACATTACAGCAATTTATTTATTTGTTTGTCTGCTTATTTTAAATCCTTTTCTTGGGGGTTCATACAATTCTTATCACATTCCATACATAGGTCCATTGTGTGTCAAGCACATCTGTACATCCACTGCCCTCATCATTCTCATAGCATTTGTTTTTTTTGTGTGTGTGTGTGTATGGGCATCACTGCCTCTGGTGGTTGTGGGCGCTACCCAGCCGCCGCTGGATTTCAACTGCCAAGCCTGCGGGCTGCAGTTCTGCACTCAACCACTTACGCCACCGGGGCTCAGGCCAGCATTTGCTTTTATCTAAGTCCTTGGCATAGGTTCCTCATTTTCCCCTCCCTCCCCATAACACCCCCCCCCCAGTAAACCCTTGATAATTTATCAATTATTATTACTTTGTTATATCTTACACTGTCTGATGGCTCCGTTCACCCTCTTCCCCATTGTACGTACCCCAGGGAGGAGGTTATATATAGATCTTTATAATCAGTTCCAGTCTTTCTACCCCAGCTTCCCTCCACCCTTGCGGTATTGCCACTCTCATCACTGGTCCTGAAAGGATCATCTGTCCTGGATTCCCTATGTTTCTGGCTCCTGTCTGTGCCAGTGTATATCTTCTGATCTAGCCAGATTTGTAAGGCAGAACTGGGATCATGACAGTGGGAAGGAGGAAGCCCTAAAGAACTAGAGGAAAGTTGTATGTTTCATCATTGCTACACTACACCCTAACTAGTTCATCTCTCTGCGACTCCTCTGTAAAAGTCCACTACCTACAGATGAACTTTGGGTCCCCAACCTGTACTATCCCTCATTTACACTAATAAAATTTTTAGTTCCTTGATGCCTGATACCTGATAATTTTGACACCTTGTGATTACACAGACTGTTGTGCTTCTTCCATGTGGGCATTGTTGCTTCCGAGCTAGATGGTCACTTATTTGTCTTCACCCCTTTGAGACCACAGATGCTGTATATTTTGAATGCCTGGCACCATGAGTTTTCTTCCTCACATTTGATTATGCATACATTTGTCTTCAGCAATCCCAAAAAGGAAGGTTGGCAAACAATGATATGATTTTATGTTCTTTGATGCCTGATTCCTTTGTCCCTTTGACCCCTTGTGGTAACATGGGCTGGTGTGCTTCTTCTATGTGGACTTTGTTGCTTCTAAACTTGAAGGCTTGTTTATCTTCAAACCTTTAAGACCCAAGATGCTATATCTTTTGCTAGTTGGGTACTATCAGTTTTCTTCACCACATTTGCTCATGTACACGTTTGTTTTCAGCAATCATGTCAGGAAGGTGAGCATCATAGAATGTCAATTTAATTGAACAAAGTGTTCTTGCATTGAGGAAGTACTTGGAGGCCCGATGTCCATCTGCTACCTAAATACTGAGCCTATAAATGTGTGCACATGAATCTATTTCCTTTCATCATATATACATATTTACCTATGTACATGCCTGTATTTAGACCTCTATAAATGCCCCTTGCCTCCTATTTCCTTCCTCTATTTCCTTATATATTCCTCCTTTCCCACTATCATGTTCAGCCTTCATTTGGGTTTCAGTAATTTCTCTCGGTTACCCTACCCTTGAACAATCCTTACCATGCTTCTCATTCCCTCCCTGTCACAGATTTCGGATCACTTACAGTTCCCTTATCCCTGAGTTGGTGAATTACCATCTCCTTTCCACCACCTCCCCCTCTCCCATATCCCCCCGGTACTATTAGTCCCATCATTTTCTCTTCCATACTGATCATCTAGCCTACCTTATCTAGATAGACCTACAGAGCTGACACTATGTACAAAAAATAAGATTCAGCAAAATGAAGTGACAAAACTAAACAGTGACTACAACAAGAAAAAAAGCAATGCCCAGAAAATATAGATAGATAAAAATAGTAATAATAAGGCAAAACCTGTAAGTAGTTGAAGGTCTGTTTGTTGACCTCTAGGAGTAACCTTCAGTTAAGTCCAATGGGGTTTCATACCCTGGCTCCCAAATCTATCCTTGGCTCTCCCTCAAGACCTCCATGCTCTGTTCCCCTCTCTTCTCTGCTGTACACCCTTAATGTGTTCCTCTGTGTGGTAGGTTCAGACTGGGTACAATCCGAACACCGTGTGTCCAGTGCTGTCCTCTGTAGAGCCTTGGGTCAACAAAGGATGTCGTGTTCATAGTGGAGCTGGCCATCTGGTCCTCTCTGTGCGTTGGCTGTTCTGAGTGGGGAGATCATCCCGAGGCTGTAGGCCAGGATATGCTCCACTCTTCCTCCCCCTTCATTTGCTCCCATGTGCTCAGGTCAGATATGTCCCTCTCCCCTGAACTTCAGTGCTGTCCTCCAAGTAAATTATGTAGCAACTCTGCTGTAATTTGTAAGAAGCAGATAGGTGCAATATAAAAGGGACATTTTTGAAAAGTAGCGAAACACCTCTCTTTGCCATCTAGAACACGTGTTTGTTCTCCCTCCCTGTTAGGTGCTAGTGAGGTGACCCCTGTTCCGAGATGCTCTGTGGATAAGAGAAAAAAGCACTGCTTCATCTGGTGTCCTTCTCCCAATCACCATTAGGCATGAGCCCATTATTGAAGCCACTGTGTCAATCCAATTGGTCATGGGTCTTCCTCGTGCTTTGCTGACTCTCTATTTTACCAAGTGTCATTTTCTTTTCCAGGAACTAGGCTCTCCTAGTTGGTCTGGTGGCCCCGTGGGTTTCCCTTCAAGCTGTAATCACAAAGTGAGTGGTTCAAACCCAGCAGCTACATCATGAAAGATGAGGCCATCTGATCATGTAAGCATTTAAAATCTCAGAAACCCACAGGAACAGTTCTACGCTCTCCTAAAGGGTCACTCTGAATTGGAATTGCCTCAGTGGCAGGGAGATTTTGTTTTCTGAGTTCGTCTTCATAACATGTCCAAAGAATGTTGGAATGAGCTGGTGCCTACCTTACTTGTAAGGAGCTTTGGGCTGTCTATTCTTTAAGCAAGATTTGTTTATTCTGGCAATCCCTGGTACTTTCCATATTCTTTATCAACATCCTCATTTAAGTGCATCAATTCTTCTTCCACCGTCCTTATTCATTGTTCAGTTTATACATACGAGGGGATTGAAGATACTGTGTTTTGGCTTACTCACCAAACTTGTCTTAGTTTTCCCTCCTGATAGCTCCTGATTTTTCATTCAGGATTCATGCAATTATGGAAAAGTTACCTTGCTTCCTGTTCTGAAGGTGAGGCACAAAGCCAGGCCAAACAGCTGATTGTAACATG
Source organism: Nesogale talazaci (assembly GCA_004026705.1). Classification (NCBI taxonomy): domain Eukaryota; kingdom Metazoa; phylum Chordata; class Mammalia; order Afrosoricida; family Tenrecidae; genus Nesogale; species Nesogale talazaci. Next base: position 33,657 of record PVJH01022033.1, on the reverse strand, counting down.
GGACACAATTATTGGTCTTTAGATAAGCATGAGCCTTAAGCAAGCCTATTAGAGAGCAACACCAGAACTGTGTTCAGAATATGAGGACAAAGATTCGCCTGATATCTCAATTTCTCTTTCTGAGAGTGATGAAGGTGACAAGTAGCATTGGGGACAGTTAGCCCTTGACAATAGCTAGAATAACCAGAGTAGATACAGAGCTGAGATTTAGCTTACAGAATTCTGCATTTAATGTTGCTCGTTTTTACAAAGGATGTTGTATCATCTTTAGATACCCCTTAGATCTAAATAGGTCTTCTAAGTTGGACCGTATATTCCTTTATGGAATAAAGTTAGCAGTTAAAGCTAGCTGCCATCCAACTGTCTTAGACTAGTTTCTGACAATCAAATTGATAAGCATATAGTTTGGATATAACTAGGAATCTTGCACAATGAAATATCATATTAAGGTGACTTTCAACTTTGAGGGAACTCTGTTTCTATGGTGTAACTAGTCAAGTTGAACTCCAGCTTCCTGAGAGGGAGGGGAGGGGAAGTTTTGGCAAAAGCAAGGGACCTAACCAAGTCGGAGAGGAGGGTAGTGGCTTGTTGGTCTGGTGCCGACCAGGAGAAGTGTGCGTCATCCTTGGCATAGAAAGGAGAAAGAAGAACTTTAGGAGGAATTCACCACCTGAGCTTGTTTGGACCATTTCCAGAGTGAATACCTTGTCACACAAAGAACACCTGTTATCTCCTACCTGTTCCAAAGCCTCAAAATCTTGACAACAATGTCTTTGTTTTCATTAGACATCCAAGTTTCTCTTCTATGGAGAGGACATTTGTCCCTTACTAAGATAATGGCTGCAACCTCAAGACTGCACTGTAGGGTCACTCTTGGTAATGCAAATCCACAAACTGCTCCACTGGAGAAAGATGAGGCCGTCTTCTCGCATTATGATATGCAGTCTTGGAAGCCCAAAGGAGTGGTGGACTCTCTCTTGGAGGGTCGCTGTGAATCACAATCAATGGCAGTGGTTTAAAAGACAAAACTCAATGTATTACCCTGCTTTCTGTCTTCCAAAACCTGTGTGTTCTAGAAAGCATGCCCTGAGTTTGTTCTAGTTGCCATGAAGTGGGCTCCAACAGAATGAAATGTTGTTGGGTCCAGTGCACAGTTTCAGGAGACAAACCCACTTGTTCCAGTCCAGTGCTCAACCACATTCAGTTTCTAAAATATTTTCTAAAACTGTCCCAGGCTTTGTAAAATGTTGCAAAAGTCAAATGAGATTGAAATGTTCATATCTGGTTTTTCTTCTTTGACCGATATAGGAGGTACAAGAAACCAGGGGTAGTGGGAAGGCGATTGGGAGAGTGAATTAATCAGTTTCATTGTACCCTAAATGCTAGGCTAGAGTCTCAGAAGTAGAATTTTACATAATTCTTAGTAGTAAAAATTGTTCTTTCATTATGAGAACCCCAGAATCATTTTAAAAAATGGTTAGCCACATTACTAATAGTGCTGTTAGAGGTTGTTAATTTCTGTTGTTTTACAGAGTTGAAAGAACAAAATAAGGTCATCTTTTAAGTTAACATTCAATCATCAGGCTAAGATTGTCTACTTTTATATGAAACATAGGGGAAAATTTAATCTGAGGGAATTGGCAGTGTCAGCAGCTGCCACAACACATACGGCTTGTTATGGAATCTTGAGCAGCTGACATGCTGAAGCACTATTTCTTGTTTCCTTTTTTTCATGGAGGAATAAGGATATCAGTGGGATTTGTTTTCTTTGAAGTACTTCATCCCTTTTATTTCTAATTTCAGAGGTCAGCAGACCATTTGGAATGACTAAATGAGGCATAGAATATCTTACTGATCCCTTAATATCTGGGGTATTCCGCAGTAGCAAGAATATTTTAAGTGTAGGTGGGTGGCGAACATCGATTCGCTACACCAGATGTCATAACATTCATAGGAAAAACATGCCTCTGGCTTATGTGAAGGCCATGGATGCTTTCTGCACGCGGATTTATGGTAGTTTCCTGGAAGGAAGGCAGATTTTTTTCATTTGTGCACTTGACACATTAAACTATTTTCCCAAAGCTACACCCCATACAAGACATTCTAATCCCCTCCCAGATTTCTTCATGACTAAAATAGTTTAGGCATCTTCATTACTATAGGAGATCTTTTTAAAATTAAGAATGGCTAATTATATAGAGAACATTTTCCATGATATAGACAGGTCCATATTTCTTACATGCGTGCAATATTTGCCTTTTATTTAGAGACTTGTTTAAACTTATGTGCATGTCAGAAATCTAGGAAATCTCTATCTTTCCTGAATTAAAGACAGTACGGTGCCATAGGGTACATCCTCGAATAGACTTTTGAGGATGACCTGACTTTCGATCCACTTCAGGTCTGAAGCTCGAAACGCAGAGCAAGGTAGCATGCATTGCCCATCCATCTAGAACATCTGACAGGGTAGCTGTTCAGCAGGCAGATTCACTCATGTCCTCTAACAAGACTTGTTTCATTTTCCTCTCTTGGTTGCGTGATCTTGGATGTGTTCCTAATCCCTCTACCATCTTTCATGATTTATGGAATGCAGATGATAATGGTTCCTTTGTCGGAGAATTATGGGGAGGATTAAATGAACAATGTATCTAAAATACCTAGCATGATGCTTTTCGTCAGTAGAAACATTAACCACGAAACACTCTGTCAGTGAAAATTCCTCATCAGATCTCATTATCCTCATCAGTGTAATTGCGCAATGTCACCTGGCTGCAGGAAAGACAAATATGATGATATAAACAAGAGCTGCTCTTTGTAAACTTAGAAAAAATGAAACTATGGCGTTAGCACATAGATATACGCAATTATCAGTTCAGTGCATACTATTTGAAAATTAATGTTTTAAAAATTATACACGCCCAAACCCTTTGCCATGTAAATGATAACATGATATTTAAATATCTAGTGTTATCACAACTTCACCATCACCACCTTCAGCATAAATAATCTTTTGCAAAAGATTGTAAGTGGCCATGAGTAAACCCAAGATGGCAATAAAGCTGACATCTTAACACTGTGAGATTTAAAGAGTAATAATGCAGTAAAATGCAGTCGATTGTTATGAATGTATTTACTCATTCATGCAATTCATCATGAATAGTCTCTTGAGTTAAATGAGAAACAAGGAAGTCATTTAAACAGTGAAAGCACACTGAGAAAATGAAACCACTTCATGGAAAATTGAACATGAGGAAGCATAAATTTTGGGGAAAATGTGTCGATTTTTTATTATTCCAATAAACATATAAGAAATGTGCTTTTAATCTACCAGAAAACTTAAGAGGCTAGTATATATGCCCAGATTTTAGGGTGTTTTTAGGAAAGTCAGAGAAGAGTCAGAAAAAGCATCCAGGAGAGAAAGGAAGAATTGGAAAGAGGAGGAAAGGTGGGAGGGAAGGGAAGCGTTTGGTTGCTGAGAATAAAGACAACTTTGTAATGTTAATAGAGCAGTTTACAGAGTGAAACAGAGTATTTGTTTCCTCTTAAAAATGAAATTGAGAGCTTTGAGTAGGAGTACAACTTTTACATGAGTATCTCAGGTTCACCAAAATCCCAAATCAAGGCATTACCATGAAGTTGAGTGAGGTTCCCACATGGCTCCAACCATTGAGACGCACAAACACTGATTGCTTTACACTTGAGGCGTGTCTCTAATGGCATCAGGGAATTTGTAGTTCTACATTTACAGAACTACAATGTGCAATTTTCATTCAGTACCAGGTCTTGTATCCATTTTGTACCAAACATTGTTGAAGGCAGACACTCTTTGACTGATAAGAAATACAACAGTGAAGGACATGATCTGCTTAATCTTGCCCCAGGAGCATGGATGTCCAGCGCAGTGTGCCCTCAGGGTCCAGCGAGATGATCCTTATCGCAGTGGCACTAGCCTAGTTAGGGAGGCCAGAGGAGGATGAGAAGAGCTCTGCCCGTCCACTGGGTCGTTAGCGGACTTCCAGTGAAAGTGCGCAAAGCTCATTTCTCTCCCAAGTCAGAATATCACACACCTTTCAGATTTGGCTCAGAAAGCATTTAATTCCCTTCCACTCCTCTTCACCCTACCTCTACAGTAACATCCGCTCAGTTTTTCTAAAGCCTGTGTTTCTTAGAGAACTTCCACCGCCCTCAAAAATTAGCCAGGTGAAATTGTTCACCAGAGAGTTTTAGTCAGTTAACACAAATAGGCACATGCATGCTTCACAATGTAAACTGGTGCCTATCATGTTTAGGGATTATCTGTTCCTGCTGGTAAAGGGACTCATGGGAACCCCAGAGGAAAGGAGAGAACTGCACCTGAGTGCTTCCACCACTGCGACTCTTTATGCCAGTAGAAAGCCTCGTCTGCCTCCCAATGAACAGCTAGTTGCTTTGAATTGCTGACCCTACAGTGAGCAGCCCAATGGGTAAGCACATGATGAGGCAGCATCAAGTTCATGACAGTCTGGCTTCCAGTTTGCCTTGTAAGAGATGTGCCTGGTGATGTAGTAGGGTTAGCAGTTTGAAACCATTAGCCAGAAAGATGAGGTTTACTGCTTCCCTAAAGAGTTATAGCTTTGGCAAGTGCATAAGCAAATGTGGTGACGAAAGCTGATGGTACCAGGCTATTAAAAGCTATAGTGTTTGGGATCTTAAAAGCTAGACAAGTAGCCATCTAGCTGAGAAGCACCAAATTCCACAAAGAGGAGGCACACTAGCTTGTGTGATCTTTAGGTGTTGATAGGATCAGGTATCAGACATCAAAGACCCAAAACAAAAAATCATATTGATGTGAATGAGAGGGAGTGCAAAGTGGAGACCCCAAATCCATCTATAGGCAACTGGACACCCCCTTACGGAAGGGTCTTGGACAGGCAATGAGACAGACAGGATGTAGTAATAGCACCAATGAAACATACAACCTTCCTCTAGTTTTTTAATGTTTCCTTCTCCCCGCCCCCCATTGTGATCTCAATTATACCCGACAAATTTGGCTAGACTAAAGGATGGTACAGATCAGAGCTGGAAACACAGGGAATCCATGACTGATAAACCCCTCAGAACCACTAATGAGAGTAGAGATACCAGGAGAGTAAGGGTAAGGTGGGGGAAAAAGGGAACCGATCATAATTATCTACATATAACCCTTTCCCCTGGGGCAGACAGCAGAAAAGTGGGTGAAGTGAGGCATCGGTCAGTGTAAGATGTGAAAATATAATAATTTATAACTTATCAAGGTCTTGAGAGGGAGGGGGGGGAAATGAGTTGATGACACCAAGGGCTCGAGTAGAAAGGAAATGTTTTGAGAATGATGTTGGTGACAAATGTACAAATGTGCTTGACACAATGGATGTATACATGGAGCATGATAAGAGTTGTACAGTGTGGCAGTCATGTGCTTATGTTAATTTTATGACTGAAATATAGGGGTGGAGTCTGGCCTGTTAATCTGGAGAAAGCCATTGAGTAGCCGATGAGGCCTCTATGTGGGCATGGCTTTCTCCTGAGACTCCAGGGAAATCTCGTGATATTTCCCTCGTGAAGATGAGACTCTATCTTCCCCAGTTGTTGGGAGTTAGTTGAGAGACGATTAACCACAGACAACACAAAATGCAGCCTCCGAGAAGCTGGAGGAGCCAGCAGAGAGACCACTCGGCTTTGTCCTGATGGAGGCAGACCTCTTAAGCTGGAGTGGCATGCTGTTGATGGACCTGAGCCCTGGAAGCGAGGGGCCATGGGGAGACCCCTGCCAGTGCCAGAATTCTGCACCCACTGACCTGTGACTTCCTGAGTCGGAAGCAGACTTTATAGACTGTCTTCCGGCATATGGGTTAATATTGAACTTATGACTTTGCACTGGACTGGATTGGGATGTCTTCTTAGGTTCACATTTCTTTTGTATATAAACCCTTTCTTATACCTATATACGTGTCTCTGAAATTTGTTTCTCTAGTCTATCCAGACTGACTCATACAGATCCCCAATAAAATGATTTTTTGTGGGCATGACTGCCCTCTGGTGGTAGTGGGAGGCCCAGCCTTGCTCCTGGAGAGGTGCTACTGGATTTGAACTGCCAAGCGAGTGGGCCACAGTCCTGCACTCAACCACTACACCACCAGGGCTCAGCCCCTAAAATGATTTTTTAAAAGATGTTAGCTTTGTTAACTCACAGGGCCTATAAATCAGAATCTATTGGATGGCAGGGAGTTTTTGAGAGCTGGCAGAGATGACCAGTTTAAAGCAGAATGGAATCTATATCTTTAGCTACCTACATTTAAGTCAAATGTGTACTTTAATTCCTTTTATTGTTTAATGTAGCTCTAGTCACTGCATGTATGTGTGAGTAGCCCACAGATAGTTTCCAGTACCACCTTCCTTCTATGTACCCAAAAGAAAGTAGAGTCACAGAATTCAGCTTCTTATCAAGCTTGTGTTACTTTGAAAAGATCCTGTTACAGAATAAAGGAGGTGTAAGAGAGCAGCAGTTTATATAATCCTATTCTTTCTGACTGACACACTTATCAGTGTGCCAGAAATACTGGAAGAAGTCAAAGAAGGCTGACACATCTCTTTGGAAGGTCCATTTTTTTTTACTAGATTATAAGTAATTTAGAATGCTAAAGATTATTTATATATTTATCCTTTGCTTCAAGATAGCCTGTTAGTTCAGTGAGTTATACTTGGTCCTGGACAGAAGTTTGAAGGCATCAGCTAGAAAAGCTAGGCTTTCTGTTCCCTAAAGATTTACAGACTAAGCAGCCTAAGGGTGTAGTTCCAGTTGGTCCTGTCGGCTCACTAGGAGTCAGGATGGACTAGATGGCAGTTATTAATAAATAAACAAATATTGCAGAACCTGAAGAATTCTTTCTTGAAAACTTTAAAACTTAAAAGAAAATCAAATGACAAGAAAATAAAAGCTCATTAATTTTCATGTGAAACATGTTTTACCTCTTCTAACCAAAGACACTCAAGTGGGTTTTATAGATAAATTGAACTTTAAAACCAAGTGAGAGGGAAAAGATTAGATTAGCTATCAGTCACACTTGGGGATTAGATCGGTCCGGACATTCAGTGGTAATGTTGGAGAAGCAGTGGGAGGAGCATTCCTTCGGAGACACACTCTTTTATCTGTTCCATGTTTACCAAGCATTTCAGATTTGTCAGGGGGCTTGTGGTTATCTCAGGCACCCATTGTACCTAAGAATAAAGTTACTAGACCGAGAAATCTCCTTACAGGAAAAGAAGGGCTGAAGCAGACAATGGTCTGAAGCCTGGGCAAAGAGCAGTTGTGCACAGCAGCTCCTGGTCAACATGTTGTCCCTTGTGTGCGACACTCACCATAAGCATTTGGGGTTCATTCCAAGAAAAGATGCACTTCGTCTTTTTCATGTGATGTGCTCTGACAGTCTGCTGTAACAAGTCAGCCATGTGTGCCTGATGGGAGTCTTATCGTAGAGAAAGCAGTGCCAAAGCATTTTGGTTAGTGTGTTTGGGGGTGAAAAGTCTATAGATGGGGAAGAGGCACAAGGGTTATTCTCCAAAACATGGTAAAACTTTTCAGAGGCCACTATAGTGGAAAACTGAAAACTGAATAGTTATCCTTTGAAGCAAACCTGTTTATTAAATGTGTGCATTTATTGACATTATGACCCTCTCTAGAATGAAACATGCATGCCAACTAAAAACCTGTAAATGATCATTGTAAAAAGAAGTCTGAAGAAGTCTGCTTTAGGATAAATCTGCAGCTCCTGCAGTGCATTTGATCTGCTGCACAGGCAGTTTGGATACTTTGTTTGATGAATGCTCAAACTCTTTGCTTGCTCATTGGCTAGAGAGGGAGGCAAGGTATTGAGAGGGAAATGAATAGAAAAGAAATTTTGTTCACTTGCCTTGATTGTATTTTATGTTTAGAGAATCGTCACCCAGTTGATTAGCTAAGCATACTTAAAAAGCAAACACAATAAAATTAAAACAAAATAAAGTCACCCAACATTCAGCAACTAAAACCCAAGTATTTTATTTTTGGTAAAACCTCGAGGACTTTTTCTAAAAAAAGCATCTTTGTTTCTCACGTAATTGGCAAGGCAAAATTGTATGTAAGAAAAATCAGAAAAGTGACTCTGATTTCCCATCCCAGAGTATTTTTTTAGAATCAACACCCCCATTTAAAGGCAAGACTTTTTAGTTAAGGAGAACAAAATGTTTCTGCCTTCCAAGTGCCATCTAGTAAACCTTGTAAGGTAATAGAGAACCAAGCAGACACTGTAAAAGGAAAATGAAAGAATTACAATAAATACCAGTAAAGCAAAAAGTAAGCATTTCTAGAGTAAGCATTTTATAAATGTTTACTTCAGGGGAAAAAACAAGAAAGGCTATTTATATCATTTTGACACACTGATAATATTGTTAGTTCCCAGTTAAAATGAAGGCTTTATATAATTGCTTTGCCTTCTTTATTCATTTTAAAAGACAGAAAATGTGTCATCATTGCATACAGAATAATGAAGAAATTATAGTAGGGAAGTCATTTCAATTTTATCTACTACAGTCAAAAACCAGAGAATCACAACAGTTAATGAATGTACAATTTCATGAAATACTTCTAAGCTCCATTTGCAACATTAAAGCATTTTTAAAAACTTCATTCTCAAGACTTTCTTGGGTTACTTTTGATACTAGCCTTTGTGAGAACAGTCAAACTGAAAAATGAAGTCAAATAAAGTAACTTATGGAAAATTAATATCCATTATGGGAACACTTAAAATCATTCTCTCAAGCCATTTTATATTTGTTCATTTTAAGCTAATAATAAAAGTATTTTAATTTTCTAATTATTAATGGACATTTGAAAGTATATCAGACAATTCTCTTAGGGAATTTTGAAAGGCATATCTGAATACTGAACATGAGCACCTGGGTAGAACACAATGAAATAAAGGAGACAAAATGCAAAATGAAATTTGTAACCATAGTTTTAGAAACCAAAAATAAAGGAAAAGAATCTTAGACACTAAGTGCAGATCAGGATTAAGCAAGCCCCCAGGGCAGCCTTATCATAGCTCAGGGCAGGAACCTTGCTCACCGTGTCCCCACTTGTGTAGTTTTAGCCAGAAAAAGAGCCTGACTGTGAATCACTTGCATTTGAGGAAAGGGAGAATCAGGGGAGTATATTCCAAGTCTATACTCAGGGAAGCAAGGCTAAGAAAAAGCATGAATTAAACAAAGAAGAACTGAAAAAGCATGCAAGTCTGATAGTTCTAACACATCACTCTGCCTAGCTTTCTTTTTTTACTTTATCCTTTCACCCATGAATTCTTATGACTATTCATGTCAAAGAATGTGGCGGCCGTGTACTTGATGCCAGTTTCATGATTGAAAGTGTAGGGTGGAGTCTAGCCTGTCAATCTGGAGATAGCCAATGAGGACTCTGTGGGCAGGGCTTTCTTCTGAGAATTCTGGGAATCTTGTGGTATTTCCCAGTTGGAGAAGAGGGATTTGATTCACTTCCCTGAGAGATGAACTACTGACAGGATGAGATGACAGCACGCTGATCAATCCTGATCCTCGAGAATGGAGTTGCTGGAGGAGAGGCCTCATGGGCTTACCCTGATAGAGCCAAACCTCCGGGGCTGGAGAAGCCACGAAGAGACCCCTACAAGTGCTGAGATGCTTCTACTGCCACCGGACACACAAGACTCAGCACCCCCTCGCCTGTGATTGTCCTGGTGTCATTGCAAGTGCTTCGTAAGTCGGAAGGAGACTTTATAGACTGGTATTAGACATATGGGCTAATATTGGACTTATGACTTTGAACTGGGCTGGATTGGGATGGTTTCTCAATGTTCCATTCCTCTTGTATATAAACCTTTTCCTTATATCCATATGTGTGTCTATGAATTTGTTTCTCTAGTCTACCCAGACTAACACAGAGGACATGGTTTTATATGTGGAAGTGGCAGCTGGAAGGCTGGATGCAGAAGACCATTCACTTATTCTTCCAAAATCATTAAATCAGCAGCTAATACAGATTTGTTTCACCCTATAGTTCAATTACTTAAAGCACGATTATACAATTGTTACCACAGTCATTTTCAAAGCTTTCTCTTCTTTCTTGAACTCCTGTACATGAGCTACCTTTTGCTGCCGCCCCTCATCTGAAACCCTTATTCTACTTGTTTTCTCTATAGGCTCATCAACCCTGGGTTTCATATACTGAAAAAGCAGAAAAACATATGCCAAATATTCAAGAGGGTCACCCCCAATGAAAATACACCTGAGACAAACTCCAATAAGAAGTGGGAAAAGCCACAACTGAAGCATACAGGAAAGGTTGAAAAGCAGACCAGGCCCAATGCACATCAGAGAGGGGATCAACTGAGACGTTTTTTAGCCATCCAAGTCATAAACCTTGTTAGTCACCTCTCTAATGCCTCTATTTGGTAACTGGTTTCTTCCCATTCCTCTCTTATGGAGAAAGGATCACTGGAGGCTTATTTCCTATGTAGATCTCACAAATGAATCTTGGCTCCCACTGTCATCCTTAGCCTTCTGCAAACCAGAGTCTCACAATTTAGGTTCTGATACTATTCCTTTCTTCAGCTTTGAATGATATGTTGATGTGCTTCTTCCATGGTAGACTTAGCTGATATCACTATCTCACATAAATAGTTGCTTGTTTAGAAACAAGCCTTTAAGACCCCAGATACTCTTTTACGTAATTGCCGGGCACCATCTAATTTCTTCACCACACTTTGTTATAGCCCCCATATCTTTTGTGTTCCCATCCTGAGGGTGTGTATCTGACCGGTCCATGATGTAGGAACTAATTTTTCTTAAATTTGAGCTAGTGTGAAGCCAGAATTCATTTCTGAATCTATGTTTTTGTATTTAATCTGTCTTAGGTTATCTTTAGAGACAGAAAACCATTTAAAGGGCCATTCTGTGCCAGCCTTGGATTTTGATGCTTAGACGATATAGAAACTAAGAGTGAAAGTGGAATTTATTTTCTGGATTCACCGATATTTAGGCACTGGAATAGCAGACATATATTAATATAACTAGGTTGCTGATACAAGGTGGTGTGTCCCCCACCCCACCCCCAATCCCAGAATATTTCAAAGCTAGGTATTTGAATTTGTTTACAAGACAACCTTATCACCTTCAAAGTACTCTCCATCACACTTAATACATTTGTCAAATCCATTCTTGAATGCACTTAGTTAAGCTCACCTGTTTGGATGACTGATAGCACCTCCCTTGTGTTTTCTTCACCTTTTTGATGTCATCAAACTGATGTGCTTTCATGCCCCTCTGTATCTGCAGCAACTAAAAGAAGTGGCATTGAGTGAATTCGGGCGAGTAAGGTGCAGGGGCAAGAGAGGTATGACAGATTTACCAAGAACTGGCACACTGTGAAGAGGCCGTGTGGACACATGCATTGTCGTGGTGGCCAAAGCAAGCCCCTGCGTGCCGCACATCAGTCCATCTTTGTTGCACACTGTGCTGCAATGTTTTCAGAACCTCTAAATAGAAAGCTTGTTTAGCAGAATGACCTGATGAACAAAATCCAAATATAATATCCCCTTCACATCACCTCCGTTTTGGTGGGAGGACCTTCTTGTATAATTAGGATACTGATAAGCTAGGCTAGGAAATGAGAGTAAAGTACCCTACCATGCCTCTTATGCACTTCTTGCATATATGTTAAAAAGTATACCAATATACCATATATACTCATGTATAAGCTGAGTTTTTTTAGCATACTTTTAATGCAGTTTTTTTTTTTGTGGTAAAATTAGGTATCTCGGCTGATATTCAGGCCAATTTATACTCAAATAAAAATAGTATTTAATATATGCTGAGCCTTTACTGTGTGATAGGCCCTAATAATTTACATGAATCATCTAACTTAATCCTCTTAAGAGTTTTATGACCTTGTTACATGAGTTTTTGAAATATTATCTCCTAGCTTGTACGGAAATTCCAAATCTAGCTGGTTTCTGTGATTTCAAAGTCTGTTCCTGTGTTAGTCTGGGTAGACTAGAGAAACAAATTCATTAACTGACATATGGATAAAGGGAGAGATTTATATATAAGAGGAATGGAACATTGAGAAAGCATCCCAGTCCAGTCCAGTCCAGTCATAAGGTCTTAAGTCCAATATTAGCCCATATCCAATACCAGTCTATAAAATCTCCTTTTGACTCATGAAGCACGTGCATTGACACCAGGACAATCATAGGCCAACGAGTGCAGTGTCTTGTGTATCCAGTGGCAATAGAAGCATCCTGACACAGGCAGAGGTCTCCCCATGGCTCCTCGTGTCCAGGGCTCAGGGTCCAGCAGCAATATCCATTGGTGGTAGAAGCATCTCAGTTCTGGCAGGGGTCTCTCTGTGACTTTTCCAGCTTGAGAGATCTGGTTCCATCAGGGTAATCCCATGTGGCTTCTCTTCTGGCTCCTCCAGTTCCTAGGAGTCAGAGTCTATGCTGCCATCTTGTCTTGTCAGTAGAGCGTTTCCAAGGAACTGAGTCTTGTGACTCTGAGGGACCAAATCTATAGTCTCTCACCTCCACGGGCAAGTATAATGGGATTTCCCAGAATTCTCAGAGGAGGGCATGCCCACATAGAGGTCTCATTGACTAGCTCCTATTTGACAGGCTAGACTCCACCGCTACACTCCTAATTATGAAACTGACACCAAAGTACAGTACTGCCCCAGTTCCTGAATCTAGCAAGCAATGGTGCTGTGGTTTTTCATTGCTTGCTTAGATCAGAATCTGCATATGGCCTTCACTCAATCTGTGTCTGTTTAATGAATGGCTGACTGTCAAACAGTGTCTGTGCTGCGGGACATCATGACAGTACAATTGCATGCCTGAGAAAGGAAAACAGAGGAAGTCAAATAGGGTGGACTTTCATCATTGAAAAGAATAAATTGTTAGAATTAAATTTACATGTTGAAAAATAAATATAAAGAAACATTTCAGAAAGATATATTGATTTCTAGGTAAACGGGGCTATAGAAGAGAAGAAAATGAGAATTGTTCATATTTGGCCTAGTGTCTGCTACTGAAGTTAATTGCCTGAATGTGCAATGTTGCAGGGGGCCTTCCCAGGTTGGCTCCTTTCCCTTGCCCAGTGAAGAATGAGATAGCATTGAGCCATGCTTGATGTAAACACACAAATACTTGTTAGCCAAGTCCCTTGCAAGAGGAGACATGGCAGGAGCCCTAAGACAACACTGGCCATAATCTCTCTGATCAATGGAAAAGCAGAGGTTCATAAAAGGGTTTATGTGGGAAAGGCATGAGATTTATTCATGTGCAGAGGTATAGAATTCAGGGAATTGAGTCAACATGGGTGGGGCTCAATTCCAGGGCATGCATGTCTGGTTAGCTCCTGCTCCAATGACTAGTTTAACCTCATCAAATGGATGAATGCTGTAAAACAAGTATGTGGAATGAAAAAAAAATTATTCTTACAAAACAGCAAAACATTACCCTTACAGGGCAGAAAGAGAATTGAAAAGGAGGCGGGCTACCATAATATGCCACAAGTTAAAATGTTAGCTGGATGTGTGATATGATTGAGTTCATACATGTTGGCTCGGGGAAATTCCTCAAAGTCTTCCAAACTTGAAAAATGGAAGGAAACATCCAGCCTCTTTCTTCTTCTATCTCAGTGACAGATGTAATAATTCAAGCAAACTATCATCCCCGTCCTGTTATCTAATGTAAATTATTCTCACTTAAGGAACATCAATGGATTTGCCACAAATTTCTTGCGGAAGGTAACAATTTCTAGTACTAGTTAAAGTTTTGGTGCATCTACTTGGTCTGAGACCTCGTAGCATTTCCTTAGAAAATTTAAAATGCATGTTCAATAGTCCGGGGCGCTGAGCACTTGCCTGAGTGAGAAGCTGGGGAGTCAAGACAGACACACCATTGACCTTCCAAGTCCATTCATGACTTTGGACCTCACTTTTCCATGATTACTCTGTTTCTGTCACCTTTCTTCACCCCCCTCCCCCCCCAAGATCTTGTAACTATACTCACATTCTTGTCTAGGGTTACTTTTGTCTCCTTCTCACAGGAGCTCCTTCCTTACTGTGCTGACTCCTCTTATGACATCATCGGGCATGCATTTTGAAGTTTCTGTTAAAAATAATCACAAGATTGTTATGATGCTTCCTTGATCCTTTCATATTAAATACCTATAATTCATTCATGCAACATATGTTAATTGGGCACTTATTTTTTGCCAAGGTGCTAAGGGGTGCAGGGGTGACCCAAAAGAAAGTCCATCAACCAACCAAGAAATCCGACTCTTACAGAGTTTACAGTCCAGTTGGGGAAGTGAGAAATCTATCATGTACTATCTAAGAAGTTTAAGTGCTGTGGAGAAAAACAGGGCAGTAAATGAATGCAGTGACTGTTGTTGCAGAGAGCAAGAGGATTACAGTTTATAACAGCTTGTTCAGGGTAGGTCTCTTGCAGAAGGTGAGAAAAACCTGGAGTTAGACTTGGACTTGAGCCACGTTGAAATCTGCAGGTGCAGCATGGGTGGGGGGAGTAGGAAAACATAGGCCTTGATCCTGCTTTCCAAGTTCAAGGAGACTCAAGGAGGTTAGTGTGACAAGGACTAAGGAAATGGGGGAGCGGGGAAGATCAGGAAAGAACAGAGAGTTTTAGGACCTGTGAGGCCATCAAAAGAACATAGAACTTGCATTGAATGATAAAAGAAGTCAGTGGGGAATTTGGAATGGAGAAGGTACATCATACAACTTGTAAATTAAAGGAATCCTGCTAAGTTTTCTGTTGATTTACAGAGCTCTAAATTGTCTGCTTTAAAGAGGAGCACACTATCTCTTGTCTAAGATTTTTTGGCTTAGACAAAAGTAACTGTGGTGGTCATGTATTCGATATGTCAATTTTATGGTTGAGATGTAGGGGTGAAGGCTAGCCATTGAGTAGTCAATGAGGCCTCCGTGTGGGCAGGTTTTTCTCCTGAGACTTCTGGGAAATCTCGTGATATTTCCCTCATGGAGGTGAGAAGCTATCTCCCCATTTGTTGGGAGTTAGTCTCAGAGGCAATGAACTACGGACAAGACAATATGGCAGCATCCGAGGAGCTGGAGGAGCCAGAGGAGAAGCCACGCAGCCTCACCCTGATGGAACCAGACCTCTGAAGCTGGAGAAGCCACATGGAGACCTCTGCCAGTGCTGAGTGGCTTCTAGCACCACTGGATGCTGTGGATGGACTCTGAGCCCTGGAAGTGAGGAGCCATGGGGAGACCCCTGTCGGTGCTGGGACCCACTGACCTATGAATTTGTGAATTGGAAAGAGACTTTAAAGACCGGTATCAGGCATATGGGCTAATATCAATCAGACTTATGACTCTGAACTGGACTGGGTTGGGATGCTTTCTCAATGTTTCATTTCTTTAGTATATAAACCTTACGCTTATATCTATATGTGTGTCTGTGAATTTATTTCTCTAGTCTACTCGGACTAACACAGTAACATGCAATTTTATTTTTCTTCTTTTTTTCACCCTCTTTTCTTAATTACTATAATGGGCCTTTGAGTTTTCACTTGAATTTCTCTTACTTTCATACAAGCAAATCCTTAAAATGGTGTTAAGCAATTCTCTCAGCTTAGTTACTGCTGTGGAAACTTCACCTCAGAGAACGTCCTAGATTAGACAGAACAGACAGAACATAAATGGGCTCTTCCATTGTCTGTGTGCTCAAGTGCAGATAGCATTGATTTTACTGGATTCGAACTCACTTTTCTGTCGCTCTGTGTGCTCTTTCTGTTAGAGGCTAAGGTAAAATGTATTGGGGAGAGAAATGTTATAACCTGAATTTCTTTTCTTTGGCTCTACTTATAGTTTGGATGATATCTCATTTTAGGCCTACCACCTACTATGTCAAAAATTTATATGCCATATATCATTCTAATCTTCATGTTGCTATTATGCCAATTGAAATAGTAGCAACAACACATTTTAAAATTCCAGAGAGGGCATTGACCTCCTTAGGGGGTGGTGGTTATGGGCGGAGAGTTGGTCTGCTAGCATTTCAAAGCCAACGTTGGCTGTTTCTACTTCTGCCCAGTTATGCTTCCTGAAATGGACAAAACAGCGCGCCCCTTCACTCCCGCCCCCCACCTCCCAAGTAGAGTTTGCCAGCATCGGAAAAGACTCTCGATGCTGAATTCGGTTTGTCTTTTTGGAATGGGTTCTGGAATTTTTTTGAGCTAGCCTTCCATCTATATTTACCTCAGTTTTAAAATTGTCTAAAGTTCTGACTTAAATGTACCTCAGATACTATAAAGGAATAGGTAGCTACATTAGGATTCATGTTACCGGCTTCTCTGCTTCAACATTATTAAAGCATGGGGGGATGAAATGGGTTTGACATTTATAAATCAATATATCTGCTCATCACATTTTAATAAGGCGAGTATTTCCAGAGTGTGTCACTGTGCCATTTAGTAGAGGCCTTGGGCTTCATTCAGTATTCATAAATTGCTGGGGTTAAAAATTAATAATGTTCCATGGAAAACAAAATTCCCAGGCACACCTGGGAATCAATCACAATTTTCTTTAATCTCATAAGCAGTTGTTTTATGAAGCTGAAAGAGCTGCTTGCTTTTTCAAAAAGTTATAATTCAAAGAACTAAGTAACATAACATTTTACAGGCTGGTATTAGAGGTTCTTACCTCAGGTTACGTCAAATTAATGAGCATATAAGGCATGATTGTCAAATATAATTAATCAAATTGAAGTGGGACAGTCATTTACTCTTTCCTTGAAATCATTAGAGAAAGTAACTAATTAAGAGTTGTGATAACTGAGTACAAGGAAGAATACTAAAGGTTTAATTTGAGTAATTCAGACATAAGTCACTATTATCTCCTTTTGCAAACAAACTTTGAGATCTTTTTGGTATTTGCCTTGTGCATTGAGGCTTCATGAAAATCATAATAAATTTAATTTTCTGTCCGGTATATGCCCCACACCCCCCCCCCCAAAAAAAAAAGCCAAAACAAGTTCTGAAGCAAACTTTATAACTGACCCTGTATTTAGGGGAATACCTTCTCATGACTGTTTATATAGAGAAAAATCTTTATAATTTTACAAAAATACACATATGTAGTGCATATCAATTTGCTTTCTTTTCTTTTTTTTTTTTTAATTCACTATGCCACCATTTGCTCTTGACTATTGTCTAGGATTTGGCTGAATATTTAAGAAATTCATATTCAGTTACAACAGTGCAGCTCTGGGCAGGGTAGTAAGAATCATACAATTTCTAAACAGTAAATTAGAATATTTTAAATAATAGATTTGATAGGAATGTAGCTTATAGAACTGGAGAAAATAACTAGTATTTTAGGGACAAATATTTTACTGACAGGATTTTCTAAGGAATCAAGGAGGAAATAGTTCTTTTTCCTGCCAAAGAAATGATGTCAGATTTATTTCTAACAATCTTCCATTAAACACTTCAGTGATAGAAAATAGATTGACAATTTTCCTCATCTAATTTGACCATTTTTACTTTCCGTATCAACTCTATTGGGTGTCCTTTTGAGTTTTAATGTATATTTGTCTCTCTGCTAATATATCATCCCATAGGAAAATATTGTATGCTTTAAATATCGATCTTTCTCCTTTGTCATTTGTTAGAAAAATTCAAACAAGAGCTAGTAGAAAATACCTTTTGATCCAAAGGTCATGGATTTGAAAGTTATGTTTTAGGGAATTTGCTAAAATGATGAGAGTGTGATGAGAAACTGTCTATTCATCTCTACACAGATCACAAGAGAAATGAACCAGACTCTAGGCCTCAGCTATAAAAGTCACGGAGAACATGAAATGTTGTCTGGAGTTTTATTGCAGTGACTCACAGCTGCATAACAATCACCTTTGAAGAAAACAGAGGCACTCCTGTACTCAATGAAATGCTCTCATTTTAGAGGTTCAAAGGGTTTTGTGTTTTCATTAAAAATAAGCACTTTTTGAATAACCAATGGTTATATGGATGCTTTATTTTATTCACAGCTGCATCTTTAGTACATCCCCTAATGCCTACTATACAGTAGACTCAAATATTTATTGCTTTGTGGATATGATGGTTAAGAATTACTGGGTAGGTCATAATTCTCAATGATTTGACAGATAATATACAATTGTCTTTCATATTGTCATCTTAGTAAAGTAACCAATCATTTGAAAAGGGAACCCCTCAGTAGATGGCCAGAAATCACTATGTGAGGATGTTCTGGTAAAGTTCTCTGTCTTTTAATCCTTTTCTTTCTCTGATTTCTGATCTTGGGAATACTAGCCAGCAGTCTGCTCTCTGACTTTCTGATTTGGGGTTCATGGGTCTGTGTGACCAGGTGAGTTAGAAGATATCTCCACCCTGACTTCTGACCCATTGGTTTGGGGTTTGCCAGTCTCTGCAACTGCATGAGCCATATTCTTGAAATAAGTTGCTCTCTAAAGATACACAGATGAGGATATGTAGAAAGATGGATGGATAGATAGATAGCTTTAGATAGATGAGTGATAAACAGACAAAAAGAGAGATAGGCATGACCATGTTCGGCTCTGTTATATGTAGAGTTGCCATGTGTAGGAACTGATTCTACAGAATTTAAGAGGAACAAACAACATCTGTGCACATATACAAACCCAAATACATGACACTTGAGAGCCTAGGATAAAGCATTTGTTACCAAGAGTGGTTTCAGGGCAGCAGTCTTCAACCTTTCTGATGCCATGACCTGTTAATACTGTTTTTCATGTTGTGGTGACCCACCCCCAACTATAAAATTATTTTTGTTGCTATTTCATAACTGTAATTTTGCTACTGTTAAGAATGGTATGATTCCTGTGATTCCTCGCACCCCCCGCCGCTCCCCGGCAAAGGGGTCGCAACCCACAGGTTGAGAAACAACATTGAAGAGGAGCAAAATCATAAGGGTAAGTTTTGAATCGGTTCTCAAGGCTGGCTTATCTTAAAAGGTCATATGACTCTGGATCTAGTAAGAGAGAGGACACTGCTGATCCATGGCATGAGATGGCAATACACATATGCAAAATACCATTATTGGATCAGGTATTTGTGAAAAAGAGGCTTTAGATGACTATGTATTCAATACTGTTGTACAATTTTGTAGAATAAGAAGTATATAAGAAAGGTGCTGAATTAGTCCTCCTTTCAACAGGAAAATCAGAAAAGGAAAAAGATGAGCTGAGAGTCTCACAGTCACAGCCTCACATTACACAGAATACCTGAAAATCATCAATTGTGCCCTGAAAGAAGTCTTCTTTTGTTGTAGTAGCAAAGTTGATATTCTCCAAACCAAAGCCAGAGGCTTATCATAACAGTAATTGAATTACAAAACCAGTTGAATTCCTAACTTCATATGGTGTCTGAAATTAAAGGGAAGATAATGATGGGGAGAAATGTAATTCTGAAACTTGCGATGTCCATATGTGAACATATGGATAGATGTCAGGAATCTTGGGATATTGAGTCCTGAAATTCTGATGAATTACTGATTTCCATAGAACCCATTCATTCCTCTCTGAAGAGAATGCTCCATCTTTGCCAGCTAAGCCACTCTCCCCAGTAAAACCATCGTCAGTCACCTCATCTGATGAGTTTATTCATCTCTATCTGGAGTCTTTGTTTGAGTCATCACCATGGATGATGCCTGGGGCATCCGTCTTACAAAATACCAAAAAATGTCTCCAGGACCCTGAATCAGTTGCTTTTGTGTCCAGACTGGTAAGTAGTATAAGTCCCGCAAGTCTCTGAAGGACTGCACTATACGCACAAAGAACTGCTTCATTTTTCTTATATAAATTAGAAGAAACTTGGGGAATATGTGTAGGAAAGTTTATTATGGTTTTGATAATGGTGCAAAGACTAAAAAGTTAGACCTGTTTATTGATATATAAACCCACCAAGCAGAGATTCTTTCTTCAGCCCTTGAAATTAGAAAAGGGTCTAAGAGTGTATTTGAGTGGTTCATGGACACCTAGATTAAGAGGAGCCTACACTACCATGCACTGCCAAGAGACCAAGTTAATCTGTCTTTGAAGTCGTACAGCCAGAACACTCCTTAGAAGCAAGGATGGAGACTTTGTCTTGTGTACTTCGGACATGTCGTCAACCCTTGGGTGCTAAATAAGTGGTGGGTCATCAAAACAGATGAAGACTCTCAACGAGATGAACTGACAGAGCAGAGAAGCTGAAACTAAGTGCTTGCATACAACATTTGTGAGGGTGGCACAGGACTGGTAAATGCTTCCTTCTCTTGTCCCTAGGGTTGCTATGAGTTGCAACTAACTCAAGAACAACAATACTACATCAAATAGAAAGCTGCATATTGCAGCAAGAAATGGATAGGAGAGTGACTTTATCAGGTTATATCTTAGTACCCAGGAAACACATCTCACTCCAAAGGTAAAGAACAACTTTGTCAAGGGAACTCCAGTTATTCTTGAATATTTCTGTAATTTTTATTTTAAGAAAATTTATTTGGTGGGATTATGCATTAATTTGGTGGTACTTACACCAAATGAGATTAATAAAGAAGCCAAATTAAGAAATTCCAATCAGCAATACACTTACATTATCCTTCACTCTTTCATGATTTAGTTCACATGTTCCTTCCTTGATTGCCTTTCCTTTCCACCTGATAGCACATTGGTCCATCACATTGATGGTATTATGTGGTTTAGACTGAGTAAGGAAGAGGTCCAATTACTCTAGACTTATTGGTAAGACATTTATGTGCTCCAGAGGGGGAAATTAATCCAACAAAATTTAGTGGCTTCTACCTCAACGGAATGTTCAAGGGCTTCAAGGATGATGCATGTCACCACTCCAACACTGAAAAGAGGCATAATGCTCGGTTAGTCTCTTTTTTTTTTAGGCAACATATCCCTTATTTGGGCAGCTATGGTAGTGTAGGAATTTATGAAATATTAGCAGAAATATTTCAGCAAAGTAATAAAACACCACCTGCACTTACCTATGTCAAGGGATCTGGAAGATTAAGGCGAAGAATTTCATATGTGTGTCCATTCCAAAGAAAGGTGACTCAACAATAAGAAGAAATTGTCAAACAATGTCAATATTACATACAAGTAAAATTTTGCAGAAGGCAGTTAAAAAACAGTTGCAGCCCAATATTGACAAGGAACTGCCAGCAATGTAAGCAGGATTCGGAAGAGAAAATGTAATGAGAGGTATCATTCTGGCATCAGATACATCTTGGCTGAAAATGGATACTGCCGATCATTTTGCTCTTTGTTGTTAATTGTCACTGAGTCAGTTCTGACCCCATACCACAAAGAAACACTGTCTGGTCCTGTGACATTCTCCCAGTTGCTGTTATGCCTGAATCCATTTTTTGGGGGAGGGCATCACTGCCCTTTGGTGGTGGGAGTAGGAGGCCCAGCCTTTGCTTCTGTGGAGCCACTGCTGGAATTGAACCTCTGTCCCAGTGGGCCACAGTCACGCGTACAACCACTATGGCACCGGGCCTCAGCCTGAATCCATTATTAATCTTTCTTGATGACATGCTTCAAGTCCGTGGAATAACATCTCATCATTCTCTCTTGTTCTAGCTATACACTTTACTTTTGCTATTCTTCACCAACATCCTAATTTAAATGCATTGATTCTTCTTTGGTTTTCCTGTTCAATATCCAACTTTCAAATGCACATAGATGCTTGAAACTAGTATGGACTGAGTCAGGTACATTTTAATCCCGAAAGTGGTAACTTTGCTGTTCCACACTTTAACGATGTCTTGTACAGCAGGTTTGTCTAACGTCATGTCTACTTTGATTTTTATCCTGCTGATTTCATGAGGATTAACTATGGATCCAGTAAAATGAAATTATTGATAATTTCAATATTCACTAATCATGATGTCACCTATTGGGTTAGTTGTGAGGATTTTGGTTTTCTTTAGTGTGAAATTCACACTAAAGTTACAATCCTTGGTCTCCACTAACATGCTTAATTCCTCTTCATTTCCAGCAAGCAAAGTTGTATCATCTGTGTATCCCAAGTTGTTAATAGTCTTTCTCCAATCTTGATGTGCATCCTTTTTCATGTAGTCCAAATTTGATTATTTGTTCAGCATACAGATTTTATAATTATGATGAAAATATATAACCCTGCTATACATCTTTCCTGATTTTAAATTATACAGTATTGTTCATTACAAAAATTGACCTTTGATCCATGTACAGGTTCGGCATGAGCACAATGGAGTGTACTAAGTTCCCATTTTTCTCAATGGTATCCATAGTTTGTTATATAAAACATAAATAATAGTATTTCCAATATTCTTGACACTCTTTGTCTTCAGCCAAGATCCATAAGGTGTGAGCAATAATGATCTCTTGCTACAAGTCCTCTTCTGCATCTGGCTTGAATTTCTGTCAGTTCTCTGTTGAGGTATCACTGCAACCATTGCTGAAGGATCTTCAATAAAAATGTTCTTGCACAATGCTATTGTTTGATAATTTATGTATTCTTTTGAATTGCCTTTCTTTGTAATGTACCAGAATATACATCTCTATCAGTCAGCTGCTTTGGTAACTATCTTTCAGATGCTTTGGCATAAATGAGCATATTGAAACATTTCTATTCGTCTTCCATTGGTTCCTGGATCCTTGTTTTCAGTAACGCCTTGCCCTGGATGTTCCCCTTCAGTACTCTTAGAGCCTGCTCACTCACTACCTCTTGCAATGGATGCTTTATTCTGCTTTAATGACTATGCCACACTGCCTGCTAGATTAATATTTATGGTCTGGTAAAACTCTATAGAGTCTCTCTGAGTAGAAATTGGTCAGTGAGTTTAGTTTATCTCTCTCTCTCTCTTACACATACATACACACACTCTGTCTCTCTCTCTCCACACACACATACACACACACACATACACATGCCTTTCACTCATTTTTTTCTCTTCTAAAGAACCCAATATAAGACAAGGCGAAAAAAAAATAAGACAAGGGCTGATGAAAATGAAAGACATCAGTTATTGATTTATTTAAAGAACACACAACCTTACTGCCATTGAGTCTTGTCTTTTTTTTTCACAGAGAGGCTAGTGGTTTCAAAGTGCGGACCTCGCAGTCAGTATCCCAGCATGTAATCACGAAGTCATCAAAAGCTTATTTTGAAATTAAATATTATATCCATTCATTCATCAAAACTTATTACCGATGCTATGATCTGGTGAAAAGAATAGTGACTTGGTTGGATGTTTTCTCTATCTTATGATGTTTATATTTAAATGAATCAAAAAAGATGAAACACATAGGTTGCAGGTGTGTACTGTGAAGTTTTCTTAAACTAACATCTATAATAAAATTAGTATTGAGTGAGTTTTTCCAATTTATTTGTAAATTTATTTGTAAATCTATAGGTATAAATTTGTTTCTGGAGTTAGTTATACATTAGTAATGTCTAACAAACTTGTAAATACAGTTTTTCTGGTGTTGTCTGATTTATTATATCAGAATTTTTAGTGTTGCAGTCTAGAAATGTAGTATTTTTTAGGAACTCTGCCAGTCTGGTGATATTAACCTAGCATAGAGCAATAACAATTCAGACATAGATAGAAATAGAAAATTGCTATGCATGTGAGATAAAGGTTTCTGTTTATCTCACATGCATAGCAATTTCCTATTTTATATATCTAACAAGACTGACCAACCACAGCTGTCAAACTGATTCTGACTCACAGTGACTCAGAATTGGGTTTCTGAGGTTGACAATCAGGGGTCTTCAAACTATGCCCGTGGGCCACATGTGCCCCACCGAGGACATTTATACAGCCTGCTGGGTGTTTTTGCCACACTGCCTTTCCTGCTTATCAGCTGATTCATCCTGGGCCTGCAGTGAATTTGTTCATATTTTGTTTTTTTAAACTATACTCTGGCCCTCTAATAGTCTGAGGGACAATGAACTTGCCCCCTGTTTAAAAAGTTTGAGGACCCCTGCTAAATCATTATAGGAGTAACTAGCCTCATCTTTTCTCCACAGAGGAACTGGTGGGTTTGAACCACTGCCCTTGTGGTAGTGGTTGTCAGTCCAATGCTCATTGGACAGCACCACCAGAACTCCCTATTTTATATAAAGAGGTGGTGAGTCAAAAATGCCTCAGCCTTTTTACATCTGATTTTATATATCAGAGCCTCTTCTAAAACTGCTGAGTTTTTGGATACTGAGAACTGTTCTCCAGGCAGTGGATTCCTTTGTGTAACTATTTTTACCCCTGAAATCAAAATGTTTGCAGGACGTACTTTACGAAAGGAAGCACAATTCATTGTCCTTCAACAGTTGTTGCTGGTATCAAGTGCCATCAACTGAATTCTGCCCCATAGCAACCTTATGCACAGCATAATGAGCCTCTGCACCATTGTTCTGTGCTTGAGCACATTGTTGCAGCCACTGGGTCAGTCTGTCTCCTCCAGGACCTTCCTCTTTTCTGCTACCCCGCTGCTTGACAAAGCATTATGCCATGGACTGGTTTCTTCTGACTACATGCCCAAAGTATGTAAGACAATGTCTCCCTCCTTCCTTCTAAGGGACACTCTGGCCATATGTCTTCCCAGACAGGTCTATTGGTCCTTTTAGAAGTTCCTGGTGCTTTCAATATTTTTTGCCAGCACCTCAATTCAAATGCATCAATTCTTCAGTCTTCCTTGTTCAATGTCAAACTTTTATATTCATATGAGACAATTGAAAATACCATGCTTAGATTTAGGCACCCCTTAGTCTTCAAAGTAAAATCTTTGCTTTTTAACACTTTAAAGAGTCCTTGTCAAAAAAAAAAAAAGAGTCCTTGTCTTTTGATCTCTTACAGCTGCCTCCATGACCATTGATAATGGCTTCAAGTCAGAGAAAATCATTGACCACATCAATTTTTTCTTCTTTTATCATGATATTGCCTGTTGGTCCAGTTGTGAGGATATGCTATTTTTTGGGGGGGAGGGTATGCATCACTGCCTCTGGTGTTTGTGGGCGCTACCCAGTGCTGTTCCTGAGAGCCGCCACTGGATTTGAACCACCTAGCCTGCGGGCTACAGTCCCACACTGAACCACTTACGCCACTAGGGCTCAGCCCAGATTTGATATTCTTTACATTGAGTTGTAATCCACAATAAAGACTGCAATCCTTGATTTTCATCAGTAAATGCTTCAAGTTCTTAATTTCAGCAATCTACATTGTGTCATCTGCATATTGCAAATTGTTAATAAGCCTTCCTCCAATTTTGATGCCACATTCTTCTTCATATAATGCATTGTCTTTGATGATTTGCTCAGCAAGTAAATTGAATAAGTATGATGAGAAACCATCCTGTCACATACCTTTCCTAATTTTAATCCATGTAGCATTCACTTTTTCTGTTTGCATGACTGCCCCTTGATCCATATACAAATTCCACGTGAGTACAATGCAATGTTCTAGAGTTATCATTCTTGTCAAGACTATCCATAATTTTTTCTGATCTATATAGTCAAATACCTTTACATAGTCAATAATACAGAAATAAACATCTTTCTGATATTCTCTGCTTTCCTCCAGATCAGTCTGACATCAGCAGTGATATTTCTTGTTCCACATCCTTCTCTGAATCTGACCGGAACTTCTGGCTGGTATAAGTATTGTTCCAACTGTTATTGGATGATCTTCTGCAAAATTTTACTTGCATGTGATGTCAATGATATTGTTCTGTAATTTGAACATTCTGTTGGGTCACCAACAATTTTGAGTATGGTTAAAATAATGTTTCTCCACTCATTTCTGTTCTCATTGCTTAAATCATTACCTGAGTAGCAATGCATTTACTCATGTTCATTACTAAAATTTTAGATGTAAAATCAAATAGTTTTCACATAATTCTCAATTTCAATGGACTGTTTCACTGCTTATGTCTTTTGACACTTAACTCACAAAGGAACTCTCTCTACAAGCTTTCATAATGCTCTTGTCTATCATAATATATGCTTAAAAGCTATACTACTGACAGTGCCTGTTCACCAGAAGGGCCAAAGAATCAGGGTTGGAGGCTAACTTCCTCTGATTTTGATAAATAAGTATACTACTCTCCAGAGATAAATCAAGTATTTCAGATCCCATTACTTTGGATGATTGCAAATGTTTGTTTTATTTATTTATTTTTTTTGGTTTGGGCATCACTGCCCTGTGGTGGGAGAGCTGCTGCTGGATTTGAACCACCAACCCAGTGGGCTGCAGTCCTGCATACAACCATGACAACACTGGGGCTCAGCCCAATTGCAAATGTTTTTAAGTAGTAGTAGATATAGACTCATTTTCTGAGAGCAGTGTATGATAATATTAAGCCAAGATAGAATGAGACAACTTGTATCTCTTATCATTCTCTCTATAATCAGAGATAAAGCTCATTGCCTTAGAGCTGCAGGAAGTTAATTACATGTTGCCTACAGTACATTAGGCAGAAAAATAAAGATGTCAGTCCTTGAAGACAAATAAATTTTCCTAAATAAGTGAAGTCTCACTTTACATGCATTCTTTTTGTTATATAGATGGGAAGTTTTGAAATGCAACCAGTGACTTCCTTTATGAAGAAAGAATTACAAAGTTTTTGTTTTTAAAATTGGAGAATAGAATTATAAGTTTGAGTTTCTTTTTATATTCTTTTAGTCAAGGATGATATATATTTACATATATATATTTACATATACATATATTTGTGTGTGTGTGTGTGTGTGTGTGGCATCACTGCCCTGGTGGGAGTAGGAAGTCCAGCCTTGTTCCCGGAGAACTGCTGCTGGATTCAAACTGCCAACCCTGTGGGCTGCAGTCCCATACATAACCACTAGGCCACCAGGGCTCAGCCAAGGATGATATATTTTTTAAAAAGCATTTAAAAATATTGGTAGCACAACATTGCCAATTCAACATGTTTATCATGTACAAATCAATAACACCAGTGACATTAATCATGTTATGCAAACATTACCAATATCAATTGCTAGATTTTTCATGATCAAACCAGAAATGTAATGTTTCTTAAACAGTGATTCACTCTTTCCCTTTCTCTCCTGCCTCTAGTAATCATTGTTAAGCTCTGATCTCTGTACATTTTTCTATGAGTGAATATAGTATTAGCTTAGGGCGGCAGATAAGTTAAATCATAGAATGCTATTTTGTGACCGATCTACTTCACTTGGTATAAGGTGTATGTGTGTAGGGGTGTGTTAATTTATCTTGTAGCTTATGGTAAGACTTCATTTTTCTATGGCTCAGTAGTAGTTCCTCTCCTGCATGCACCACATTTTGCTTCTTCATTTAGCAATTGATGGACATTTAGTTCTTACCATGTGGCTATTGTTTATTGGTGTGCATGCATTAATTTGTACTTTGTTTTCAGGTCTCTTGAAAATATATCTAAAAGTGAAATTGGCAGGGTTATGTATTTACTTCCTCATTAATGGCCTTAATGATTTGCTTTTAACCAATAGAATATGCAAAAGAAACACTGTGTGAGTAGTTCTAAGAAGACGATTTGTTTTCACTTCAATCCCCACGATTTGCTCTTGCAACCAAACCGTCATACTGTAAGAAAGCTGTGACCACGTAGGAATGCCATATTTAACCATATCAGAAGACAACCCAGCTGAGACACAGCCAGTATTGACCATGACCTATGTGAGAAAGGAACACTTTGAGATAATTCCAGCAGCAACCACTCTCTAAATGCCACAGTCTACAAAAGATCAAAGAAGACCCAGTTTTTTTACCCCATAAGTTTGGTTGATGCAGAAAAGTCAAACCTCTATTGCCTCTCTCCCTTTCCTATATTGCTATTATTTGTAGAGGTCCTCAAACTTTTTAAACAGGGGGCCAGTTTACTGTCCCTCAGACCGTTGGGGGCCAGACTATAGATAAAAAACAAAAAACAAAACTATGAACAAATTCACTGTGGGCTTGGAATGAATCAGCTGCTAAGCAGAACTGGCAGTGGTTGCAAAAAACACCAAACACCGGATAAATGTCCTTGGTGAACCACATGTGGCCTGCTTGGGCTATAGTTTGAGGACCCCTGATTTAAGGGAATCAGATTTTCTTGTATCATTTTCTATAATCTAGGTATTGTGAGTTGTATATTCATGTAGTTGTTTAACATACACTCCTCAGTAGTATAGTTCATTTATAAAAATAATGTAGTGTATAACTGTGGTGTTGACAATAACAAAAGTATGTAAACTTCAAAAGCATGAACATCATCATCTACTATGGTTATTTAATGTATGGTGATGGAGCAAATTGAAGTGTTTTTGTTTGTTTGCTGGCTTGCCAGTTTTTGCTTAGCTGTGTTTTCTAAATTTTGTAAATGACATTGACAAAACTGATGGTGTGAGAGTAGTAAGATATTTTTACAACAGAAACTGGGTCATTAGGATTCCAAATGATGAATGTTTTTAGCTTTGAAAGCAGTGTTTAGTGAGAACTTATTAGGAATAACATACTTTTTTTATCTGTTAACAAAGGGAAACTTTTTTTCCCCAGGTTAATCTTTAACCTGAATTTTATTTGAGGAATCTCTTGAATTTATCCTGTACCTAAAGACTGAGTTAACGAGCAGGGTTTTATTGCACTGTATATTGTAAATATTGTTGCTCGGTCACATTTTAGCAAGTTTGGACTGATTTTTGCAGAGAGAAAGTCTGTACAAAATCTAAGCAAGGGGCAGCAGAATATGCGAGTTTAAAATGAATGGCTACCGGAATTAATGAAGGTGAGAGGGGATTTTTCTTTTACTTGGCTCATTAACATATTTTGGAGTCCACATAAACAAAGTCTTCTGGTTTCAGCAAAATTTAAATTTTGAAGTCATTTCAGCAGCCTCGTGAAGGGTGACAACTGGCAGGCAATTAGGGTTTGATCTTTTTAGCTGGAATTGCAATTGTGTTTTCATTAATGCTTCAGCTAAGAAGAAATAGCCCAAATAAGTTGTCTTCTTTATGCTCCTCTTTTTATAAACATTTTAAATCAGGTTTATAGGAGAGACTATCCATGTGTCAGGCCGTAAGTTTATGAGCACATTGCAATGCTCACATCGGACCCCCGCTCCCAGGAAAATTAGAGCAGTATTTCTGGAGCAAACCCTTGGGTGACACAGATGCTTGGCTTTCCTTTAATTGAACTGAATATAAAGCTGATTTAGAATGCCGCCTATTCTTGGTATTTGAGTAGTCCATATTCTTAAAAATCTAATTTCCATTGTGGGATGGTCTGCAGCTAAGTGCTTTCTTGAATAGGAGCACTTGGTGCTCACGGATGGGCTTGACTTGTCAAAATGAGGTCTCCTGACCTCCCTAAACTCAGCTGTGCACCTGAGAGACCGCAGCCAGAGCTCAGGTAGCTAGGACCTCTTCCTTCCTTTCCAGAAGTTCCTAAGTCTAATCCGCTGGTGAAGAACAAGTGCTATGTCTTTTTTTTTTTTTAATCACAAAGTGGGTCATTTAAATTATAGCATGCCGTGGTTCTCTTTGAAAGGAAATTCTGTCCCTAAGGCTAGTCCTCAATTTCATAATCATTACAGTCTCTACCATTGTTTTATACAGCTCCCACATGGTAAATACCATACCGAATTTATGATATCTGCTGTATGTGTTCCTTTACGCTGTGGGAATGGCAACTCACAGGCTCATGCTAAAAGCTTGGGATGCAAACTCTGTTTTTCCTAGACTTTTCACTTTCCTACGCATCTGTAGTCAAAATCAACTTGTGACTGCAGGAGAAGCAAGAGGCAGATTGTCCTGAGAGACACCCAGATATGCACTGCACATTCCACACTCATCGCCTTCTTAGTTTCCTTCTTCTGACTTTTTAGCTTCGTAACATGTGGAGAGGCTGGATCTCCTTAAAATGACTGCTTGGCCCCTGTCCACACCAAAGAGCTACTGACAGCGCAGGCTGTGTGCTGGCCGCTCGGATGGGCCTGCCCGGCTGGCGGGAAAGAAGAGGAACTTACCTGTTGGTGAAGGAGGAGCAGGGTAGTGGGCCGTTAATAAATAAATATATTGAGTAAAAGCGAAGCTGCACCAAGATGTACTGCAGTTTTATCGGAGTGCTATTTTTTTTTTGTTCAAATGACTTTAATTACTGGAATGAACAATTTTTTTTTTGGGGGGGGGCATCACTGCTCTACGGTGGTAGGAGTAGGAGGCCCAGCCCCACTGCTGGAATTGAACCTCCGTCCAAGTGGGCCGCAGTCCCGTGCACAACCACTACACCACTGGGGCTCAGCCCCTGGAATGAACAATTTTTAAATATAATATAGAAATAAAAAAATCTTAAACCTGCCAGGAAAAAAAATCTAGTTTCATTCCAAATATCAGCCACTGCAGGTTGATATTTGTCATGACCGTGGGCACACAGGTGCCCATCTTTATATTCCCATTGATTTTGAATGTAGAATGACACTTTGTTTTCCCTGTAGGTAGTTGTCTTTTCATCCAGGAGGTCCAGTAGGAGTTTGGGAGTTTTTTAGCATAAGAACTGCATTTTATTAATTGGTATCTGTAGTGTCTGACAAAAAGTAATTTTTTAGTGACCCTGGGATTTCCTTCCATGTGATTGTAGCATACACGTTGTTAGTTCTGGAATTTGTGGTCTCTCCTCCTATGTTGAGTTTTAGATAAAATTATTATTTTAAGTACTGAATTAGCACAGAGTATTTTTCCCCTTGGAAACAAGGTATAAGCATAAACAAGCAAACAAAACCACAGTGATTCAATAAAATAGTAGAGTCATTCACTAGAATAGCAATAAAAGTTATATATTTCTTATGCTCTCCTATTTATCTCTGAGGTACAGTTTTCCAAGGTTGCCAAGACTCTCAGCATACAATTTCAAAAAGGCCAAAGACAGAACCCATCTGACAGCATCCCTGACAGATGCGTGGCTGAATTTTAATAAAGAAGAATGGCTTATATACTTAATGAGATAAGATTTAGAAGGCATAGTTGTAGAAGCTTATATGTCAATTATGTAACTAAGTCATATATGTCAAGGAGAAGTGATTCCAAGCAAATGTTCACATGTAAAATGTCCCAGATTTTAATTTGCTATAGCTTGTCATGCTCCAAATGTGCAAACCACAATAAAAAGATGAAGTAAACTTTCAAATGATAAAGTGTGTAGATAAGAATTAATGAAGACATTTAGCCCTGCCATTTCCTCATGTTGTTAATTTGAAATATATATATATTCCATATAATATTTCATATATATTCTCAGTTTTATTTTCCTGTTCTAAAATGATGATGAGTTATTCTTGTTTAATAAGATTCTCATGAATAGGTATATGTTTCCTAAGTCACCCTGTACATCAGTCAACTCTATTCTAAATAGATGCATTGGAATGATGATGTTGATGAAGAATATTGAACTGCCGGATGGGGGTGTGCCTGACTGAAGCCATGGTATTTTCAATCACTTCTTATGTGTGTGAAAATTGGACAGTGAATAAGGGTGACTGAAGAATTGATGCATTGGAATTGTGGTACTAGTGGAGAATATTGAAAGTATCAGGGACTATTAAATGAAAAACCCATTTATCTTGGAAGAAGCACAGCCATAGTATTCCTTAGCGGCAAGGAGAGCAAGACATCAGCTCACATACTTTGGACACATTGTCAGGAGAGACCAGCCCCTGGAAAAGGATCTCATGCTTGTTAAAACCGAGGGCCGGGGCTGAGCCCCGGTGGTGTAGTGGTTGAGTGCAGAACTGCAGCCCACTGGCTTGGCGGTTCAAATCCAGCAGCAACTCTCCAGGAGCAAGGCTGGGCCTCCCACTCCCACCAGAGGGCAGAGATGCCCCCAAACAAAAACGAAACAAAACAAAACAAAAACAGAGGGCCAACAACAAGGGGCCGCAACAAGATGGATGACACAATGGTGGGAACAGCGGGCTCAGACAGAAACAGTTGTGAGGATGGTGCGGGACTGGGCAGCGTCTTGTTTTCTGTCGGGTATCGACTTATGTGTGTGATGACAACTGACATGGACCTTCAGAAGAATGAAGAAATCTATTTTATAAAGTCCTTTAATTGTCCTTCCAAGTGAGAATTGTAAGAAACCATCCATGCTTTGGATAGCTTGTCAGAAAGGGCTCGTTCCTGCAAAAGAGCATTCTTTCTTGGTTAAGCAGAAAGTTAGGGGGAAAGAAAATTCCCAAGGAGCTGGGCTCAAGTGTGCCACCACTTGTCAGGATGAAGTCTTTCCTTTGCGAGGTCAGCCGTTTTAAACCACGAGCCCGTCAGCAGGAGAAAGATAAGCTTTCTACTCCCTTAGAGAGAGAGCGTTTCCGAGCCACAGGGACAGTTTTGCCTCGTTATGGAGTCGGAATGGACTTGCTGGCAGTGGGGTTTTGTTTTGTTTTCATAGGTTGCTAGTCTTCGGTGCCACATAATCATTTCGGACACAGAGACAGTATGTACAAAAGGGCAAAGCGCTTCCCCAGGCCTGCGCCGTCCTCACAGGGTTCTCAGGTTTGACCTCCTTCATGCAGCCACCGGGCCGAGCCATCTGTCGAAGGCCTTCCTTTCTCCTCAGGCCCCCTGGTTTAGCAAGCGCGATGTCCTTCTCCAGGGACTGGTCTCCCTGGCAACACATCCTTAGGAGATGAAATCTCACCATTCTTGTGTCTAAGGAGCATTCTGATTTCATGCCCATTCCTAAAATGTAGTCAGAGCCCATTTTTATCGCGCTTTGTCTTTCAGTCAACTTGAAGTCCCTGTGGAGGTGGGATGATTTTATGTGGACTAGAAGAGGTCATCAGTTTGAAACCACCAGCAGCTTCGAGGAAAAGGCTGGCCTTTCTGCTCCAGAAAGCAGTTACAGTCTCAGAAACCTACAGGGGGGTCACTGTGAGTCTGCCTGGACTCGAGGGCCATGAGTTTGGTTGGGGAGACACTCTTGGTTAGGGGGAGCGGCACTTGTCAATGAAATGGTAGCTTGATGGCACCTCTTGGGGAGTGTTGGCCTTCAGTTTGAGAGTGAGCGTCTCAGGAAATTGCCTCATTCTCTGACACTCCAACTTCCTCCTCTCTGGGACTTCATTAAGCCACTGTCTGCCTTCAGCGGTGGCCTCATGTGGGCCCCCCAACCCTGACAACTGTCCATACCCTGCCATGTTCCCCACCTACCTGGGATTCATGGGGCTGTGAGCCTACCAGCCTATGGTGCTACTATTTCCTGTCTCCAGTTTCTACATGATATCTGCAGCTTTGTGAGTATGAAAAAGACTTGTGAACTAGCCTCCAACTCCCCAACATGAGCTGGGCTGGACTCGGATAACTTCTTGATATATAATGATTTTCTGATATAAAACTCCGTGTGTGTGTGTGTGTGTGTGTATGTGTGTGTGTGTTTGCATCTGGGTCTGTGTGTTTTACTTTTCTAATCATTTTATTAGGGATTCATGCAATTCTTATCACCATCCTTCCTTCCTTCCTTCCATCCATCCATCCATCCATCCACCCATCCACCGTATCAAACACATTTGTATG
>PVJH01022032.1:0-37418 GCA_004026705.1 Nesogale talazaci | reverse complement strand
GGAGGGGTATCAAAAGGGTAGCTTCCCTCCTGGACTGGTAAAATTCAAGATGGAAGCTGATTAGCACAGAAGATTATGACAACTGTTATTTGGAATTCTGAAGGGATAATCTTGGTAGATTTTTTGAGGGACATAGGATAATAATAGAGACTTATTAGGAAGATGTTTGAACAAAATTGAAACTTCACCGGGGAGGGAAAGGGTCAGAAAAGATATACCAAGGAATTTTTTCCCACCACACAAAAAATGTACCTGCTCATTCCTAAAGCATGGCAGCACCATTCTAAAAGAATTAGAAAACCCTACCCTGTCTACCCTAGAATCCTGATCTTGCCCCCCATCCTTTTTCAAAGGAACGTGATGCCCAATCTGCCATTTTGACATGGGATAGATGAGTGATTCTCAGCCTGTGGGTTGTGATCCCTTTGGGAGTCGAACGATTCGTAACAGTAGCAAAATTACAGTTGTGAAGTAGCAACGAAAATCATTTTATGGTTTGGGGTCACCACAACATGAGAAACTGTAATAAAGGGTCGTGGCATTCAGAGGTTGCGAACCACTGGTATAGATCAAAGAGCACAGAATTATTTGAGGCCTAGAAGGAATCTATCAACAAACAAGCTTCACATTATAATATTTTGTTAATAAGGCAGCTATGACAATTGAAGCAATAATTTTTATTTACCCTTATATATATGTAAACACACAATACTCTCACATATGAACATACGTGCCTGCAGACCCAGCACCTCATCACCAAAGACAAAGCTACCGTTCTATGAATGTGTGCTTGGCTGCTGTCTCAAGTTGAGCACAGCTTTAACTCGTGGAGGGTCTTGTGAATAAGTCAAGTTAGTCACTGAACAAAGACCCACTCTTATTAGCTGTCCAGATTACAGAGTAATTTGTGAGAGGGTGGATGGAGCAGAGTCTAACAGAAGAGGAAGCACCGATTGTGACCCATGACAAGATGAAGCGAAGTCTGTGACTTGGGTTAGCTCAGTAGAGAGCACTGTTCTATTGATGACTGGAATAAGCTGGTGGAGGTGCCAAGGTTAAGAGGAAAGTGCACATAACCTTTGATCCAGTGATTTCAGAACCAAAACCTGCACAAATTGTGGAAAACCACCACCAGTTAAATGGAATTGAAAAGAGGAATACTGAGGGCAATGTTATAACAATCTGTTCTTGTTTTTAAATGCCAATCTTAACCAATGCACAATGTCCTTTTCACAGAAATGTAGTGCTAACGATCCCAACAGTTCAGCCATTCACCTCTGTTAGGATGGTGGTTTCATAAGATGGCTGGTATTTCTCCTTCTCTTGGGCAGTTCTTTTCTCCATCTTCTCACGGTCAGTTTTCTGTTTCCTGTCAGCTCCCTTTGGCTGTAATTGGAGAGCAAAGAAATCCAATTAGTCCTGAGTAGACAAAGATATACTGCAAGAGGAAGACATAAGGTCAAATGGTAACTCCCAGGCCTTCAGACTCTCTACTTTCCCCCAAAGGCCCCGAAGCTCTCGAAGGACCTCAAAGACTGTCTTTCTCATCTCTCAACCTCAAACACATGTTCTTGGGACACTCTTATTACCACGCCTCGGGAACTCAGAAGCTGCTATTGGGTCCTGTTCTCTCAGCTGCTCATTTGATAATACTTGGAAAGCATCTTTCCCAATGATGACTTGCTTAAAGAAAGAAACCCCATAGATCCATAAATTCATTGCCAGTGAGTCGATTCTGATGTACAGCAATCCTATAAGACAGCATTTTACAGCTCCATAAAGGGCACAAGGATGTAGTCTTTATGGGGAAAAACTTTTTTTCTAAGAAGCAGCTTGGGGGGTTGAACTGCTATCTTTCCTATTAGCAGTTGAGTGCTTAATTAAGACACCACCAAGACTTACTGAACCTCCAGTCGTCATAGAAAATCCCAGTGCATCCTGAGTGACTAATGGGGGGATTAAAGGGAATGAAGGATTACTGTGGGTAGCAGGTCTGGCTTGGGTCTGCCCTAGCAGGCTAGAAAACCTGGAAATATAATGAAGGCTGCCATACCTCTAGCTTCTGAAACTCTGCCTTGCTTCAGCTTACACTGCACATGTAGGGTAGCGTCTTCATCTGCCACCATGCTAATGGACCCACAAAGGATACATCATTAATGGCCAAGGCTGCCATTTCTGGGCATCCAGCAGACCTAGGATACTATGAAGGGTGTCTGTGCCTCAGGAGAACTACTATTCCTCTAACTTATAGATTAGCACAGTAAGGCTGAAGTGCGTCATCAAGATCAAACACTAAGTACTCCATTATTCACTGCAGATTCTCTGTTGCCAAAAGGCAGACACAACCTAAGTGTACATCAACATATAAATAGATAAGCAAAATGCATGCTGAATGATCTGTCAGACACAAAAGGATAAATTTTATAAGACCTTGCTTATGTGAAAGGTCTAGAATTGGCAAGTGCATAGAGAACATTAGTGTCTACCAGGTACTGGAGGGAAGGTGATGGGAGGAGTTACTGTATAAAGAGCACCAAGTTCCAATTCAGGATGATGGGAACTTTTGAAAGCAAATAATGGTGATGGCAGCAATCATGGTGAATACAACTAATGTCCCTAAGCTGTATATTTAAAAGGAGTCAAAGGGGCAAATTTTATTATATATATTTCACAATTTTTAAAGGAAAGAAATAAATATCTCAGAGAGTAAGGAAGTGCTCATTCTCCATAAGCTTGTGACAGCTGGCCATTCTAAGAGAGATACTGTCTGACCTTCCTAGTCTCCTGCCCTTCAGAGACATGATGCCCTACATAGAGCCCTAGAGTGCTTTCGTTAATGGGGTGCCCCAAGGTAAGAGGAGTTCATGAGCTTTGCTCACCTCTTCCAGGTACTTGTTCATGCCCATCTCAACTGCTTTTGTGAATGGGGCCTATGGTTGAAGTGGGCATACCCTCTCAGACATCCGATGAAGCCAGTTTCAGGTGATATGGGGCTCATATTTTAGTGCAAGAGAAGCTAAGGCTATCTTCATGTAACTCAGACCAGGAGGCTTCCAGACAAGTTCCCAGATTGTGTGGCTGAGCATTCTGGTGGGCAGAGATCTCAGCGCCCTCCCACTCCTGCGTTCTGAATTGAGTGTTGAAAAGACAGCTAGCAAGGAAGGGCTGAGCACTTCATGAAGGCAGAGAGGTCCCACCTCACCCCTCTCTCCCACTGTCCAGCAATGGTACTTGACCCTCGGAGTATACCTAGATTCGGAAGTGAGCCCTTGTCTGAGGGTAGAGCACAGCTGGCTGTTTCCTGGATGTGGCCTGTAATTGGGTTAGCTGGGTAGCCAGGACTGGCATGGAAAGGGAGGCTCTGGAAAGAATGTAGCGCTGCCAATGCCTGGATTTTAGCTCAATAAATCTATTTTGGATTTCCGATCTCCAGGATTAAAGAATAATAAATATGTGTTATTATAAACCACTAAATTTGCTGTAAGCAGTAACAGCAGCTATAGGAAGCTAATATAGGGAAATCTGCAACTTCCTACAAAGATCAATTTCAGTGCTTCATAACCCTAAAAGCAGGCTTCTGAAGGTACACATGACTCTGATAGGAGAGACATCAATACATTCTTACCACAACTTCAGAGATGTAGAGATTCAGAGGTAAGATTATGTTTTCCATGTAGCAGTGCCCAGATAACTTACCTCATCAGTGGGTCTGAGTTGTCATATGGTATCACAAGGTTGCAGCACAGTTTCCAGACTAAGATAGGCTAGGAAGAAGGGCCTGGAAATCTAAGCCTGGAAATCTAATTCTAGAAAAATCAATAGGGTCCATCGGGAGATAGGGGCCAATTCTATAGCAAATGACAACCACCAATGATTCTTCCTTCCCCATCTGGGCCCGCAATCCTGATTGGTCATGAGTTCTAATCCACAGAGCCTGGCTGTGACCTCAGAGGCCTAGACCACAGTTGATCCTTATCTGCTGGGACAAGTTGCCAGTCTGGTCTCCTGACAAGCCATGGACTCCCCCTTGGTTTGTCCGATTTCTGCTGCCATTGGCATATTTCCCAATCACTGCAGAGTTCTTTATGTCTACTGGGCTCTGTGACATGCTATAAGAAGGTAGATGGCACCTCTTACCTTCAAGAGTTTCCAGTGTTGTTAAACCAAAAACAAACTATGGAATCAATGCTGACTAATTAATGGGACACTATAGAAGAGAGTAGAACTGCCCCTGTGAGTTTCCAAGGCTGTAACTCTTTATGGGAGAACAAAGGCCCATCTTTCTCACATGGAGTGACTGGTGATTTCAAGTTGTTTTGACCTTCAAGTTAGCAGACCAATTTGTAACCACTACACCACCTGGACTCTTTCCCCATGTGGTTAGGTTAGGCGCTATCAGACCATTCACTTGCTAGGATGAGAGTCTCCTGTGGGTATTTTCACATCCTTTCCCTTTCATACTGACTGGCCCAATTCTCTAATAAGCCCTATCTGAAAAAGAGTTGCTCTCAGAATCTGGCCCTAAGAAGATGAACTTGCTTAGATGCTCTAAATTTATCTGAGTGTGAACAAAGTTTGGGAAGACACTGGTGGCTAATTATTCAGGCAGCTCCTATGATCAAGCAGGCACATACCCTCGCCCTCTCTACCACAGGCCAAGAGGTAGAGTCCTCAGATCAGACCTATAGACCTGATCAGTTCTCCTCCCCTCATGCCTCAACACTCTCTCTTCTTGAAGCCACAAGACCAGGAGCTAGATCTTGCCTACCATCTCCAGGATACAGCAGTCCTCTGATGAGAGGGAAAGCAGTGAGGGGTAACTACAACAGTGAGGCAAGACTGGGAGAAAGGAGAAGAAGATGCCTTTCTCACAGCAGGAAGACATCACAGAGAGAAACGGCATGGGACCCTATGTGAAAAATGTGGCCAGGCCTCCAGGGGTACGTAGTTCCCAATTTGTTTCTTAATGGACTAATATGAGCACCTGTGGAAAACTACAAATTATTGAAGAGAGAGAAAAAAACTAAAAATCTGCAAATCCTCATAAATTGAGCCAAACACTGATGTCCAGGGACTTCAACATTTCTGTTGATGGCTGAGCAGATGCACACCTAAAAGGTGCCATCACCTGAAGACTATGAAGCTCATCCTTATCAGGAGTACAGGTCTAAAGAAATTCTGGTCTAAAGAAATTCCAAGATCCAAGCTGCAGGGTGAGCAGAGGCAGGTCCATTGACAGTTGCATCCACAGCCTGGGGGAGGATGTGGCAAGTCTACCCTACCTTGAACACCTTGATCTGGCAGCTGGCAGAGTGCAAGTGCTCAGTGTACTCCCCATTTTCATTTTGCTTGAACGTGTCGATCTGCACTCGGAAGGGCACACCTTTCTCACCTCCATGCTTCCTTGGGGTAAATTCTGTGCTGATACAATGTACCTGGAAGGGAAGACGTGGAGCCAGTAGCAAAATGGGTATTCCTTTCCAAATGGAAGTCTCCATCCTTGCCTATCATGTGCAGACCTGCCTCAGTGCCCTCCGCTAGCCCCTTCATCCAACCCCTCAGGCTGGCGGCCCATCCCCCTCCTGCGAAAGACACCCCCTCCCTTGTCATATCTTTAATTCAGAGGCCCTGACTCACCCCCAAAGCACCACCCTCACCCTCACCCTGAGACCGCTCCCCCTCGGTGACTCACACAGACTTCAGATTTAGAGCACAGCGTAGCCCTTACTCTCTCTTCTATGTCTGTGTCCAGGTTACTTTTGTCAAGCTAGACTCATGGCCAAATGGCTAATACCAGGTCCAGAAGGCTAGAATCATTACGGTAGTTCTGGTTAAGTGCCTTTTACACAAAAGGCACTCGATCTACATGTTTTATGATAATAGTGATGATAGTTTCTATTGATTAATTACTATGGGTAATCTACATGTTTTTTGATACAGTGATGATAGTTTTTATTGAGTAATTACTATGGATCAGACACTGTACCAATGGCTGATATGCACTATTTAGTCTCTAAAACAAATCTCTATGATGTGTTCTGTAGCAATAGCACCATGTGCTGACAAGAAAAGTTCAAAGATGTGAAGAAGACAGTTAAAGGACACATAACAAGTGAGGGAAGTGGAGTTGATCTAGAACCACAATGCCACAGTCTTATCTTTGGCCAGTTCTGCCTTATACAGTATTCAACACTAGGCTAGAGGCACACCTAGTGCTCAAACTGGTGCTGCTAATTACAGACCTGAGAATACTGTGATTTTTCCCTTCCTTTTACTTCCTAGTTATTTGTGCTGGCAAACATCTGTTTTGAGATCATTCTTTGCCCTACTATCTACTATGGCTCTGAGCCACTCTGACTCTCTCCTATAGTTTCTTACCCTGGAACAGGGAGCCCACCAAGCCCTTCCCCAGAAAGGCTACTTTTAAGGAGATTTAAAACAAATCCCCCAAACCCTAGCTTCCTCATAGCAGATAACATGCCCTTCCACTCACCTGAATGAATGCAGAGGTTCTCTTTGAAGGATCCCACAAAAACTCAACTGCATTCAGCTGTGTTGGATTGGCCCTGGGGTCCAAGATACCAACTGACAGTGGAATATCTGCACACATGTTCACACACACACAAAGAACAATTGTCAGGCACTCCCAAGCAGGACCCTCATTACAGGGGCAAATGCTTAACCACAATGGGAAATGCCAAAATTCTAAAAACTCAAGATGGGCAGAACTCATTTGGCAGATAACCTGATTTGAGTTGACAAGGACCTGTTTGTGGTCTTTATTCCATTTGGGGTAAACAGTCATTTCATCTTGCTGTATAAATATGGTTCTGTTTGGTTCCCTGATGGATATATGATGTTATGGGTATGTTTATTATGTGCAACTTTGACTCCTACTAATCCTGCAGGACAGAGGCTAGCTTCCCCCAAAATTTTCTATATAATTGCACATTTGCAGGTCCTTTCTCCCATGGATCCACTGGTGGATTTAAACCATAGCCGTTTTTAGTAGCAGTCAAATGCTTTACCATTATGTCACCAGGGTTCCTGTTATGGGTATATGTAGCCCTCCACCCCCATTACCATTCTAACTGCTGAATCACAACACCTATCTGATCCCAAAGGTTGTACACAAAGGACAATGCAGGACTGACCCTAAAAATTCCATTTTCATTTCCCCTCTCTGTTATCTAATTTCTATTCTCCCCTTCACCTTTTTCAAAAATCCTTTAAGTCATACTCTTTAAGGCAGGTCTTTGAATTCTACTTTTCCAGCAAAAGTATATTCTGCTGCAAGCTCCCACAGTCTATGTGCAAGACAGGTGGACACTAAAGGGGTCAGTCAGGCATGATTATAAATGATGCCCAAGAAGCTCTGCATAGTTTGAGCACCTCATGCTCCCCTTGGCTAGGAAACTCACCAATGTCCAGGATACGATCCCCCGGGCGACTCCAGCGCCAACCCTCCAACTGCTGGTGCTCCGTGTACTGCAGTCGGCGATCATGAAAGACCACACGAATGATGCTCTGAAGAAGGGGTGGCAGGGAGACAAATGGCGAGGGCCACAAAGAGCCTCTTCTCTTCCCACAGCCAGGGCAAATACTCCCTACCTTACAGGACTCTCCTCATCAAGTCCTCCTAACCCTCAAACTCCATGTACTATATCTTCCTCACAACTTCCATAACACTCATAATGGCCACACAGTAAAAAATAATTTATGGTTGTCATGATTTCTATAATTGCAAAGTTAGATTGTGTCTCCTCAAAATATGTGTTGGAATTCTAACCCCCTATGCTGGTAGATGTAGTCCTCTTTAGATACGGGGTTTCTTTGTTATGGTTAATGACCCATTTCTGTATAAGGTGTGTCCTTAATCCAATCACCTCTGAGTTATGAAGACCTCAGACACATAGGGACAAGAGAACACAAATAGGAAAATACGGATGTCATGTGAAGGTCAAAGAACTGAGGAACATCAATGTCATATGAGCTAAACCAAGAGTATCCCAAAGCCACAAGAAAAAGGGCCTTCCCTGGAACTTATGCCCTGAAGCAGGACTTCCAGTCTTCTAAGAATTAAGAAGATAGGTTCTTTAAAGCCACTGGCTTGTGCTATTTCTGTTATGGCCACCCTAGATATCTAAAAAAAATTACCAATGGCTTTAGATGTCATGTAAATCCCTTAGTGAAGTTGAGGAAGCTAAAGCTTAACAATTTGGTAAGTGCCAAAACCAAGATAGGAATCTGAGTCCTTCTAATCCAGAATCTATCAGCAAGAGACTGGCTT
This sequence comes from Nesogale talazaci, assembly GCA_004026705.1. Taxonomy (NCBI): domain Eukaryota; kingdom Metazoa; phylum Chordata; class Mammalia; order Afrosoricida; family Tenrecidae; genus Nesogale; species Nesogale talazaci. The sequence goes on along the minus strand of PVJH01022032.1, from coordinate 29,128 downwards.
CCAAGTCCTCTGGCTTGCCTTGGCCCTTGTTCAAAGGAACTACCCCCAGAGATCAGGGCTGCATCCTATGCATAAAGTACAAGTTGAACATCACTTCTTCCTCTGAAGCCTTCCAGACCTCCTACAATAAGTCCAGATGCTCAGAATCTAACCAAGACCAAAGGGAAGAGAGCAACTCTGCGAGCCTTACCTTGACATATTTTGTGTTCAGATCTTGAAAATCTCCCAGTTTCCGGTTCTCCAGAAGACGGATTTCATAAGATTGACCTAGAGGGGGGTAATGGTACATTATCCATTTCTGAATATTCTTAAGTTTGGGGTTCACCCAGCTAGGGACCTTCTCAACATGTTCAGTGCCTGCCCAGGCCTCACGGTCCTGGAAGAGCAAAGCAGAGAAGTGCTCAGACACTCTCTGAGCTGAAGACCCCGCATTTGTACATTCAACCTGGTCAGGCTAGGACAGCTCAGGTAATGCACCACTATGACAGATAAAGATGAAGGGAAAAATAGAATCCAACAAAATATAGTATCACATTTACAAAAACACATTTCATATTTTTATATATAATGAAATACCACGCCATACAGTTGGATAGATAAGTTATTGAAGTTCACATTGAAGAAGTAAATAACTGTGCCTTTCTTGAGAGTAGGTTTAAAGGAATGAATAAAAGCCTGTTAAACATTGCCTCTAATGGCAGAATGAAAAACATTTTCAAGTTAAAGGAATTTCATGTATTCAAAGGGGTGTGGATATTCTATTTGGTGACATCTAACCAGCACAAGCTAGTTTAAGAATATAAACAGAAAAAAAGATCCATCTCTAATTTCAAGAAACTTCAAAGTATCTATGAAAAATCTGATGAAACAAGTTTATTGAAAGATAAAAATATAACCTACATAAATAGAATACAACATGATCCTAAATGGAAAGTTGTATAATAAATCATATTGATGTCAATTCCACCCCCCCCCCTCAAAAAAAATAAATAGGTTTAAAATCAATTCTGAAACAAAAGAATATATTTTTAAATAATTAGTATTGGAAGATTTTATAAACTTTAAAAAAAACTATAGATAACTATAGACTCAAGAAGTTATAGAAATAATAAAGAGGTCTTGAACATCCTTCCCTCAATGATGAGATCTTCTACAACTATAATTCACCATGGTACAATGACTAAACTACAGACCTTCCTCAGCTTCACCTAGATTTTACATGAATTCATTAGTTAGTGTGGGAGGAGGGTTTTGTATGCATGTATATTCCAGTTGTTGTCAAGTTTGCAGCTGAGTGCTTAACTACTAGGTGGATGACGTTCTAACATATGATCAGATTAGTTTTTTGTTTGCTTGTTTCTGTTTAAGTCTAGATTCATATCTCATAATCAATATCAATACAAGTTGTCCCTAAATTTAAAATTAACTTCCTAAGGATTTATTTCATTGTAACATGAAGATCCTATTTAATTATTCAATAGGAAAGACCTTTGTGAGGCTAAAAATAATAGGAGGGAAGGGAACAGATCTAACTATACACAGTGGGTACACGTGAGTTGTGTGAATAAAACTGAATGTCCACAAGTAGGACATTCATTAAACAACTAGCCAGCAGCCTTAATATAGCTAAAAATGCCATTGATTACACACACCAAAAAAGGGGAAGGAACCAAAAAGCCAAACAAGCAAAAAAACCACATCTTAGTCCCCCAAACTTGTGAATGTAACTTTATTTGGAAAAAGATCTTTGCAGATATCATGAAGGATCTTGAGAAAAGGAAATCATGCTAGAATATCCAAGTGGGTCTTAAATCTAAGGAAAGGTGTCCTTTTAGGAGACAAAGGAGGGCTGAGCCCCAGTGGGGTAAGTGGTTGAGTGCAGGACTGTGGCCCTCGGGCTTGGCGGTTCAGATCCAGCGGCGGCTCTCAGGAGGAGCACTGGGTAGCTCCCACGATCACCAGAGGGCAGTGATGCCCAAACAAAACAAAACAAAACAAAAGAGACAAAGGAGACAGAGAGGACAAGAAGCAGTGAGGATGGAGGCAGTGGTCCAGTCATAAGCCAAAGAATGTTGAAAGAGGCAATTCCCAAGCTTAGAACTGTGAGGAAATACATTGGTTGTAAACCAGAAGTTTGTGGTAATTTGTTATTACAGTCACAGAAAATTAATAGTCTTCCAATGACTAATGGAATGGTCAAATACTATGCAATTAAATTATTCTTTTCCAATATTTGTTGAGCAGCAGCTCTGTGGCTGAGATCCATTTTACAATCTTATCCTAATTTGGTCTAAAACAACGAGTGAGCACCAGCACCCTGACCTTCCAGCACTGCCCAAGGCGATGTCTTCTCCAATAGATGAAAGTGGTACAAAGTGCAAACTCTTGTCTTGACCATCTGCCTATTTAAAAGGATGCAAGTCACAGACTCTTTGTTGACATACTTGATCCTTGCTAAGCTTTATGAAAAAGCTAGATTTTTATGATACATTCCTAGTTTCCTGAACCAAAAATCCTCCCTTGACACCAGAAATAAAATATAGCCTCACACACCCTAACTGGTTTTACAAGTGTCCACGACCTGCCTCAATGAAGAATGTAAACTGTCAAGGTATGAGGCTCAAGGTTCCAGTGGTCATTACCTCGGAATTAGTGACTGCAGAGTCCCGTTAGCACTGGCCTCAGCCTCTGCAGGGCAACCCCTACTCCACCGCAAAACCATTTCCCACCTCAAACATAAGGAGCAGCAACTTGAAGACCAGAACAGACTGTTCAACCTGGTATCATAGGTTCTTCTGGGCCAGGAATTATGACCAGGAAATACTCTTCCATCTGAATCTTCTCACTCAATCCTTTCACACACATGCACTCTAGCATTTCTCTCCTGCCACACTGAGCCTCTCCTAGTTCAAGTCTCCATATTGGACTTGCACCTTCCTCCCTGTGTCTCCCTCCACAGCAATAGCACGATGGACAGACTGATCTCCTGAGCCCACCCTCATCAGCCATGCTCTGAGTGACCCGTCCCTCTGCACCACGGATTTCTCTGCTTGAAGAAACCATTTTGAGGTCTGTATGGGACCATGGAAGCGAGCTCTCTGAAGGGAGAGTGTTGAAAATTATTCTACACTACAATGATGGAATCTGCTAAAGTAAGACATTCTCCTACCTGAAATGAGCTGACAATCTTCTGGTGTACCCCACACAGTACAGGAAAAGTGAAAATATTTAATAAATATTAAAAAACTTCCTTAGTAATTCTCAAGAATAAGGGATGAATAAAAGGTTTGAACTTACATGTAAGATGGCCACAATTTCTGTAGTTAATGGAGATAATGAATGAAAACGCAATTCCGAGTAAAGGAACAAGCAATAGAGATACGTAGGAAAAGAGAGGCATGCCTCCTGGGCTACATCCTTAGGTATTCGAAAATACTATTGGAGCGGGGATTACTGCCCCCTGGTGGTGGGAGTAGGAGGCCCAGCCTTTGCTCCTGTGGAGCTTGAATTGAACCTCCATCCCAGTGGGCCGCAGTTACGTGCACAAGCACTACGCCACCGGGGCTCAACCCTGAAAATACTATTTTTTTTTAAGTTGACACTGAGTTGTTCCCAACTCATGGTCACTCCACATGCATCAGAAAACTGTTCCATGGGGTTTTTCAATGGTTAGTTTTGGGGGAAACAGATTACCAGGCCTTTCTTCCAATGTGCCTCCTTAAATAGATTCAGACTTTTGGTGTTTGCTTGACCACTTGTGCTGACCTTCAGCAAATTCTGCCCATGTACTAATTCACCTGAATCTCAGAATAATTCCATAACGCACTCCCCCCGCACCCCACCCACCCACTCCATAACAAACGAGCACAGAGGCTGAGAGGGTGCCAGACTCTAGACAAACTCACAGAGCCAGTGACAGTGACAGACTCAGGGTGTTGTGATTCAGTGCCAGGGAGTGGGTTCTGATTCAGAATGCCTCACCGGACGACAGAATGAAACATGGCCTGATGCTGCACCCGCTTCATAATTGTTGTGAGACTAGAGAGTGCACTATGGCAACAGCCACGTCAAGTCTAAATCTGTTTCCAAATCCTACCACACAGGTTGCCATATCCTCTCTGAGTGTCTTGTGCTAGGCAGAAGACATCTGGCCATCAGTCCTTCCACTTATCCTTTCTGGAGGTCTTGTCTCCTCCACCACTTGGTTTCCCTAGAGTATCCTTTGATATATAAGCACACATCCCCACCCCCACCCAGCCCACCCCCGCAAACTCCCTCTAAGTTAAAATGGTGTTGGTGCTCTTCCTCCTTCTCTTTAGGAATTCAATTAAAACCAGAATGACCAACTCTCCTCACCCAGCAACCACGGATGAAATGTGCACTTCATAGATCTGTCTTCTTGTCTGTAACGCACTCTTCCTACTGCATTCTAAGCAACGATCTGAGAGGGAAAACAAATTACTATGAGATGGACCCTGTCTCGATTTCAGATTTATGAAATGTGGAAAAAGAAAAAGGTTGTTTTTAGAATTAAAAAAATAAAGGCATTAAATAGACAAAATGATATGGCTAAACCTCATGTGTGCGTCATCTCACTTAATCTTTCAATAATCCAGAAAAGAAGGCCTGCAATTGACCTCACTTTACAGATGTGGAAATTCAGTTTCCAGAGACATTAATCAATTTGTTGAAGATAAACCAAGATCTGTCTGTCACCAATAACTGAGCACTGACCCCTAGACCATTCATTTCACATTTGCTAAACTACACTCTATGATGCTTAGTTACTTCAAAGGTGCCTTTTAGTGCTAATAATCAAGAAATCTGTGCAGTACATCTCGAAGCCCTGGTGGGCTGCTAACTGAAAGATCAGAGGGGTGAAACCATCACCCCCTCGACAGGGGGCAGTTTTCTACTCCCGTGAGGATTTACAGTCTCAAAAACCCATAAGGAGAGTTATACTCTGTCCCATAGGGTCACACGTAGCCAGAAATGATTCCAGAGCAGCCACGCGAGCTTGGTACAGAGTGTCGTTTCTCTATACTCAATTCATTTCACGGTCTTCTTCTACACATCTCAACTTTCCTGTTCCTTTAATACCTCAGTTTTCAGAGTCAGCATTATGAATAAATAAACAAACAGATAGATAGATAAAATTCACAGCCATTTGATAATATAGTATATACACACAATAGACTATAATTCAATCATTTGCAAAGTAAAGTTCTGATATATACAATAACATAGATGAGCCTTGAAAATATTATGACCAATGGAATCAACAAAACAGAAAAAGGATAAACATTGTACAATCCCAATTATATGGCATTCTTCCAAAACTAAAACCAAATTCACTGCTAGGCCTGGTTGTGTTCGAGTTTATACTAAGCAAGAGGTCTTAACTTGTAAGATCTACAGTCTCAAAACTCTCCCAGGCAATTCGTACAGGGTCACTATGAAAATAAAATACCTACAATAGGCAAATTCAGAGAGATAAAAAGTAGTTTATCAAGTACTAGGAGAAGGGGAAATGAGAAATTATTCCTAAATAGGTATAGAATTTCTGTTTGAAGTAATTAAATATTGTTGAGAATAGAGATGATGGTTACACAACATTGTGAATATACTTCATGCCACTGAATTTACTGCATCTAAAGCATATTTTTAACAAGTTTTACATAATATATTTAAAACTTATTTTAATGATAAAACATTATTTGGGCAGAAAAAATTATATTATTTATTTTTAAATATATGTATTAGAAATTAAAAGGCTAATCAACTTATAACCACACTAATAGAAAAAGAAGAACTGAGATAATGAGTATGTTCATACATTGTCAAAAATGTAACGTCACTTTACAGAGAATGCTGAATGGGAAACTAAATTATCGTGTAAACTTTCACTAAAAAGCAAAACAAGACTGAGCCCTGGTGGCGTAGTGGTTGTGAGCGGGATTGCAGCCCACTGGGATGGAGGTTCAATTCCAGCTCACAGGAGCAAAGGCTGGGCCTCCTACTCCCACCACCTGAGGGCAGTGATGCCTAAAAAACTAAAAAAAAAAAAAAAAAGCAAAACAAAAAGCCTATCTAAATTAAACACACACATACACATAAGAGGGTTCCAAAATTCATAGGAATTGGATAATAGAACTTTTCCATCAATTTTTTTAAAGCCCTTCATGATCTCCCCAATGTGGTTTAAGCATTGCTATTGTTTTCTCAGGATAAACTAGTTTCTCTGAAATACATGTTCTTATTCTATTTAAAATAGTCTGAATATATTATGTATTCTCATTATTGACCATCTAATTATGTAATATTATACACTTACAGCAATAGAAAAATAACTACTACTAAACCGTTTTGCACAATGAGGCAAATGTCTGACAGAGTAACAAGTGCCAAGGTACAAAGCAAGAGTGAAAATGACTCTGATGTTTCAGGTTGGCTGGTCATGATTCTCAGTGTTTTGAACTTTATGTAGTCATCCTCTGTTTTGTTTTGTCTTGTTTTGTTTTTGTGGCATCACTGCCCTGGTGGGAGTAGGAAGCCCAACCTTGCTCCAGGAGAGCTGCTGCTGGATTTGAACTATCAATCCTGTGGGCCACAGTCCCACACACAACCACTACACCAATAAGGCTCAGCCTAGTCATCCTCTGTGGTGGCTGGTCTTCATTTTTACATGTGGCCAGTTTTTGTAACTGTGCTGATAGTTGAAGAGTAAGTATAAAAAGCAGGGCTTCCAACTAGCTCAAAGCAAAGGTAGTGCATGCATTGCATAACAATCAAATCTCTCGTTCCTTCCGTAAGAAAAGAGGTGGTGGCACCCACTCAAAGATGGTGACCAAGAATGCCTCTTTGAAGGTGCTTGGACACAGTCTCTAAGCAGGCTTCCACTGCCTGTTTCCTACTCGAGTCAAAGTCTGCCTCAACATGCATGCTGCTATTGTTTCTCTTAACCATGGCTAACCCATTTCAAATTTGTTAGAAGCCCTGGAAAGTTGACATTCATTTACATGTATTGTTTGGGCCATGGGGACAAATAAACCACACATTTTTGTATCGAGGCAATGTTAACCTGCTAAAGCTTTACCAATACAGTATATGCAATATGCATTATGGTTGTTTGGCATTTCTTTATTTACAATAAGATTGAACATTTGTTCATGTGCTTCTTCATTTAGCCAACTAGGTCCAGTTCTGCTATTTGCATGAGGGGATTTATTTATTTAATGCATTGTTGTTAATTGTGGGAATAGTTAACAGCAAAATAGAAACCAATAATTTCCCAATGTGCAATTTGGTGACATTGATTTCCCCTTGTTTTCTAAACTGTTTCCCACGATAACTGCTTTGAGAAATGTTAAACCTGTCTGCCACATGAAATGAAAATCTGCCACGTACCACTACTGTACAGGGGTTGGATGTCAGTGAACCTGGTACAGGAATTGGTGGCAGGTCTGTCCTCAGCTTCCTATCTCGTGTTAGGGTTATGAAAATTAGTAAGAATGCCACGGGTCAAATTCATCCTATTGAGAGGATGAAAGAGGTTGGCTGGGGCTTGTAGACAGAACCTCCTGGAGAAAACCCTGAATTAGGAGAATTTGGAGCGTCCCGGGGTCATTAATGAAATATAATGGGAACCACATTTCAGCTGCCACAATCTGCCTACCTCCTGCTTTGTTTTTTAAATTCATTTTGTAATTGTGGCAAATATATGTATATGACAAATTATTTTCTTTTTCAATATTCTTCACTTGTACAATTTAGTGGCATTTTTAATATTTACCAGTTTGTTTCACTACCATCAGGATCCATTTTCAAGTTTACCCATCTGTGGGATGAAGACAGGACTTTTCCACAATTATATACTCCAAAATATTAAGCAAACTATTTGCCAGCATTTAATTGGAAGTCAGTAGTTAGAAATTCTCCCTGAAACTCCCAGTTATCTGAGACCTTTGTGTGTCTCATAATAGATAGCGCTAACCCCTGCTGTTAAGATGATGGTTCGCTTCCATTGAAGCCTGTGGGCAGATTCGCATGCTGTTGTTAATGATCTCTAGCTTAACCTGTTTAGCCACATGCAGGAGTCTGGGGTCTGGCCTTGTCACATGGGACCCTAATACCCCCCTTTGCTATAAAATGTATCTATAACACAACCCTTCCTCTGAACATTTCTCATTAGCATTACAACTTATCAACCCTTTAATCATGAGTATTGTCTGACAGTTCTATGTAGACATTAAAGTGGATATTAGAACCTAGAGAGGTAAAAGAGAGACCATTGAGACATGAGGGTCCCCTAAGCAATGAATATTCCCTTGCCTCTTCCTTCCGCACACCCTTAATACTCCCTAAAAAAATAAAATAAAAGTGAACTTTATACATTTCATTATCCTGGATATTTCTTATAAGTTTATTGTATATTATTAAAACTTTATTGCTCTTACTGTCTGTTTTTAAGACTTAGTTGCTAAATATGGTTTTTATATAATCAATCAGGAGACAATGAAAAAATATTTTATGACACATGAAAATGATATGATATTCTAATATTAGTGTCCATAAGTAGAGGTTTATTGAAATACGGCCACACCTACTTATTTATCATCTGATTGCTTTCTTCCCACAGAGTAGTGACCACAGAGACTTTATGGCTCACAAAAACAAATACTGTTATTCTGAGCCTTCAACAGAAAGTTTAATAATCTGCAAAAAAAAAAAAAAAAGAAAGTTTAATAATCTGTTGGCTGGAAAAAGTTCTGGTGGCATATTGGTTAAGTACTCAATTATTAACAGAAGAGTTGGCAGTTTGAATCCAGTAGCCACTCCGTGAGACTATTACACTGTAATCTGCTTCTGTAAAGAGTCCCATCTTGGAAGCTCTGTGGAGCAGTTCCACTCCATTCCAGAGGATTGTTGAGTCAGGAGGAACTGTTTTGTAATGGTTTGGGTTGGTTTTTAAGTTTGGGGCTGCAACAATTGGCACTGTGGGTTGAATGACAAAGGAGAAGGAAACAAGTTTAGGGCTGGGCACAGAGCAGAATTTCTTACATGAGTGTTCTACTCTGTCTTCCTTGGGAAGAAGTTTTCTCTTTCTCTCCTTGGCCCCTCCTCTGCTTTCCCCTATTATCTCTGTGGAGCAGGGTAAGGGAAGAAAAAGGAGTGAGGTTAGGACAGTTATAAATGGGAGTATAGAGAATCTGGGGCGCCCATTCTGTCCATGCTGGTGGATGTGCTAGGTAGCCAGGGCAGGGAAAGGGCATCCAGTAGAGGTCAAATACGATGGCACACTGCGCATGCTGGGAAATCCAGGTTTCCAGTCAGCAATGCTACAATTGGATTGGTTCACCTGGGCCAGGTGAACGCAATTCAGCCAATGGGGTCAACCAGGGTCCTCCCCGCGGAGGATTGAAAACTACGAAGTCTGTAGCTCCCAGAGGCTTTTTCCCAGCAGCCGCTGCCCTACAATGTAGGACACCAGGTTGCCGCCCAGAGCCGACCGCATCTCTCTCTCAGCAGTGTCCCGGCTGGCAGGCTGGACTGAAGTGTTTCTTGGTTGCTAATGTAAACCTAAAACTTCTTTTAATTTTCATAAAACTTGTTTGGATCACAAACCCGGTTCCGGCTTAAACTCTTTGTTGCGCGGAGCCAATGACTTTTCTAATTCCCAAGCTATCTAACCGGTGTGGTATCCTGCTCACCTTGGGCTCCCTCAGGAGCCTGCTGTAAAGGTGAAACTGAGGCACAGAGAGACAGACCGAGGAAACCGACAGGGCAAGGGAGAGTGGAGACAGAAATAGCCGTATGGGGGGGGGGGGGGGGGGGGGGGGGAGCTCGGGGACAAGGTTCCATGACCTAGGTCAACAGTCAGGGCAGTCCTGCTCAGCAGGCTGGGGAGGGGCTGAAGGGGAATGTCTGGCAATTAGCATGTGGGATCTGCACACAGAATTCCTTGTTGACTCCTTGCAGCCTTCTTTGAACCTGGAGCACCTGGTTTCACCCGTTATCTTATCGGCACCTTCTGCTACTGACCTTCAGGGAAGTGCAGGGGAGCAGGGGCCCAAACAGCCTCCAGCCAATATGAAACATAGTTCTAGGACATTATGAGGGCTCAAGGACTCAACTCTACTCACCACCATGGAATTGATTCTGACCCATAGGGACCCTACAGGATATAGTAAAACTGCCCCTTTGGATTTCCAAGGCTGTCAATTTTTAGGGGAGCCTCATTTTCCTCCTGTATATTGATTGGTAGGGTTGAACTCCTGATCTTACAGTTAACAGCCCAACATGTAATCCATTATTCCCCCAAGAATCTTCTTGTCCCCAGCAACTATTTATAATAACATCCGCTAGGGGTGCAGCTCAGGTGTGAGCCCAGGCTCTAAACCTGAGTGCTTAATGAGGCACCCAAGTTAGCTTTAGGGTATGTAGAAGAATTTTTATATATGTTTTGTGATAGGTATTTATTTAGGTCTATTATGATAATATTTTAATACAGAGAAGTGATATGGACTTTTTCAAAGGGCTTAATTTTTAACAGAGTTGATTTAAAGAAAACAAGTTCATCACAAGGCAGCTGGTTTTTGATGTGGCAAAATTATGGGTGGTGTCTCCGAGTGTTCAGTACCCACCCAGGAGCCCTTGTGGTGTCGACATGGGGATGTACAGTGAACGCTGAGCAATGGAGCCAAGGCCCTCAGGTAGGGCTGGGAAGTCCGAAACCCATAATCATAGTGTTATGCAGAGTAGTAGTTTGCTCTAGGTATTTTTCTTCCACTTTATTTTTTTTATTAAAAGAACATTTTATTGGGGGCATTTACAACTCTTATTATAATCCATGCATAAATTTTATCAGGCATCTTTGTACATATGTTGCCATCCTTCTTTTCTACACATTTACTTTTTATTGAGCCCCTGATAACAGCTCCCCTTCTCACCGTCCTCCCACCAACCACCCCTGTGACCACTTGATAGATTATAAATTATTATTATTTTCATATTGTACAAAAATCACTGCCTCCCTTCCCCCCATGCTATGAGTTGTTCTTCTCCCTAGAGGAGTATGCGTGGTAATGTGTCAATCACTGTGATCGATTCCCCTTCCTCCCCTATTCCCCCCGACTCCCCCTACCCTTCTCCTATCACTATTCCCATTTCTGTTCGAGCTTCTGCGTGCCATGAGCTCTTATGTCTTATCTCTACCTCGTACGTGCTCTGGTCTAGTCGTGGGGGATAAGGAAACCTCAAGGAATCAGAGGAATATTATGTGATTCATTGGTGCCTTGATTGACGCATCCCTTCTCTGTGACCCCTCTGCTGTGGGGGATGTTCCATTGTCTACTGATGGGCTTTGGGTCTCTGCTCTGACCCCCCCCATCATTCTCAACAATATGATTTATTTGTTTGTCTCTTCCACATTATTGAGTTTGTGAAGTATTTAAATTTCACATCTCCTAAATACTGTAGTGGTGAAATGAATAATAGAATACCTGTGGACTCAAAATGCAAGTTTCTCAACCTTGCCAAATCTGCTCTGGCTTAACCTTTTGTAGGAGTCTCTGGGTGGCACGAATGGGCAAGTATTCTGTTGCTCACTCCAAGGTTGGTGGATATGGTTCATGGAATACAGGGTTGGTGGACATACATCTAATTCCTGAAATTGTCTCAATGGATGCAAATGGAGATACAGAGTGAAAAGGAAAGGTCAAGTATAACAGCATTTCTGTTATCAATAATAGCTGAAATGGAAAAGAAAAAGAATGTAGGAATGAAGTGTAACACTGAATCAAGTCCACAACCAGTTTGGTCAGAGCTGCAACTCAGAAAATTGTGTTAGAACAATAGGAAATACTCTTATGACTGCATGTTACCAGGAAAAGAGGGGAACATAGAAAAACCAAGAAACCAGATGTAAAGGAATTTCTTTAGTTTGTAGACTTGTAATGTCTGTTTTCTGAGCAATCATTACTTAAATGGATTGTGAGAATAGCTAATTCAGGGACAGTGTCTTTGGTGCTGAATACTACTGAATGGAAGAGTAAGTTTGGGTATGTGCTAGCAGAACAGTTCATTATGGAACAGAAATGAATGGTAATACTAGATTCCCTCACAGAAAAATTTAACTGAGACAACCAGTCTGATGGACCAGACTGAATTTGCAGTTAGACCTGTCTACTCTGAAAAGGGAGATAAACTGTCCCTCTTTCTCCTGGAACACATTAATATAGAAATCATTAATATGTCACTTGTGGAAACAATGCTAAAATGACTTTACGGTGATAAGGAAAGCCTTTCAATGAGCATGTCCCTTACCCACATCATTATAAATCACAGAAACGGTAGTCAAAGGAGCCCCTTCTGCATGGGCACCCGTAACTTTATGACTGTGAAACAATGCAAGAAGTGGTGCCAACCATATTTGTTGGCACAGCTTCCCTCCATGGGTTTTACGGGTTTTAGGAAAGATATTTTTAGGTGGCTGCTAAGAAATGAATAATTATGCACAAGAGTTCTAATACAGCACTAGAGGGGGTTGGATAGACCAATGAAATGTCTACTTGTCCCCCAGTGTTAAGGAGTGCTATACAAGTCCATTCTATTCACCAGCTGGGATGTAGTTAATGATGGGAATTCCTAACTGGGATCACAGGGAGCAGAGACATACCTAGTTAGTAAACATAGGATTGACAAGGGGTCAGGGTTCTGGTTCTCAGCATGGGACACAAGTCTTTATGCAGATGTGTGGGTGAAATGGTCTGTGAGCTGGAGAAGAGGCATTCTTGGGGCTTCTTAGACATAGGAGTTCAATGCACTGTAATGCTCAAACTTAACAATAAAATATTGAAGGAGTCTAAAGTTAAGACTAGGGGGATATGGAGATTCAACAGTTGATGAGGCTAAGGTGAAAGTTTGGATGAGAACTGAAAGATTTAAACAGATCTTGTACAAAGACTCTCCATTACCTGAAAGTATTACTGGCTTGGATAATATGTCTAACTGGGGAACACTCCCCCTACCTAATATTGTAAAATTGAAAGCATGTTAAGTCTGCCCTTAGATTGTATTGATTGGGCAGGCTAAATGTGTCCCATTACAATTGTGTAAACCCTCTCAGATTGTTACTCTGAAACAGCATAGAATAGCTGGTGGGCAAAAGGAGATTACTGTTTGAATAAAGGCGTACTAGAGGTTGGAGTGTTGTTGTACAACAATCTGTACAACAATCCCTTTGACCTGTAAAAAAAGACAGATGTTCATGGAAATTGACAGTAGACTATCAAGGTCTAAATGAAATAGTGCCCCCAGCTGTGGCTGTAGCTGTTTCAGACAAGGTATCAACCATGCAGAAAATACAGCAGGTTAAAGGAAGGAGACTGGCACTCAGAAATTGACTTTGCAAATAGCTGTTTCCACATCCCAATGTCTGGAAAGAGTTGGCCAGTTTGCTTTCCTGGGAAGGATCACAATATACTTTCATTTTAGCTCAGGGTTACTTAAACTCCTCGACTTTCTTTCATAGCTTGGTTAGAAGAAATTTGAACTTGGTGCATATCAAATGTAGTGACACATTACATTGATATCATGTTACTATCAAACATGAATGTACAGGATGGGTCAGGTTTTAAAATAGTGGTGACTCACATCATGAATAGAAACTGGTCAATAAATGCAGCAAAAACCCAGAGCCCTGCCCAAATGGTGAAACTCTTGGGAATGACTTGGGCAGGAATTACGCATGACATTACACAGGCAGTCAAGAAGAAGTTACTGTCACTACCTATTCCAAAGACTAAGTAGCTTCCTCAAATCATGAGGTGACCCATTTCTTAATTGAATTGTACTTTACTTATTAAACCTTTGCTCTGCTTTAAAAAAAAAAAAAGATTAAGCAGGAGTCCCTGCATTTAGTTGCTCTGTTTAGATTTTGTATGACTCATAATCTACACCTGGGAATATTGCTAGCTCACAGCCATAAGACTATTTGGGAGAAACTTGGATTTGAATGGAGGGCTGAGCAACAGAAAGCAGTATCACTCTAGTTGCCTTTAGGCCCTTACATCCCCATTCAAACATGAGTTGGGAAGTATCTACTGCACGTGCTTATGCAGACTGGAGTTGATCGCAAAAAGAAGAGAAAACTATTCTATGAGATGACCATTGGGATTCTGTACTTAGAAATGTTAAGAAACTGCAACACCTTTTGAAAGACAACTAGTTGTCTGCTACTGGTCACTGACGGAGGTTGCTCAATGACAGAAGAACATAAAATCAATATAAGATCTGAGATACCCATAACATAATGTCTTGGAAATATGTCAGAAAGGATGCTGCCCAAAGCTGTCCAAAAATGGAAATGGCTCATACAGGAACAAGCTACTGAGGGAATGCAGGGCGGCATCCACCATATTCACAAACACGCAGCCTCCTTCCCCATAGGCCCTACACTAGAACCACTTGCGAAACTGCCAGAGGCTATTTCATAGAGAGTGTCATATTAACAGCTTTCTGCTGAGCAGGAAAGAAAGGTTTCTTGGTTTACAGGTGGCAGTCTTGAGTACATGGATATGGAAAACTGCTGCATAAAGACCAGCAGGTGGAAAGAAGACTTTATTAAAGAAGGCAAGGACAGGTCAGCTCAATGGACTTGTGATGAAAGAACTGGACAACGATGAGAGCCCACATGATTGGAATCTTACAGATAACTGAGCAGTTGCCGATGCCTTGACTATACAGTTAGGCAAATGGGTTATACAAAACTGGTCTGTTCAAGGAATACCTGTGTGGGGCAAGGACAAGTTGACGCCCACCGGAGAACCCCTTCCTGGATCAGAAGACGGATGGAACCAGCATGGGGCAATGTTTGTACTCTCCCTTGCAGTGGCGATGAAGTAAGTAGACGTAGGCGTGCTTCAGCAACACAGAGACTTGCTGGATCTAGACACATCCCTCTTATCGCCTCTGAGACACAAAATGCCAATAAGGACTGCTGTCTGCCAACAGGAAAGATGAGGTTGCAAATGGCTATGGGAAGGCCCTAAACATAGCTGGCAAACTAACTATATCAGAACAATGAAACCAGTGGCACCGGGTGGCCACAAATGGATCTTTACAAGAATAGACACTTGCTACTTTCTGGGTTTTGTATACTCAGGAAGACATACAAGTGCTAAGAATATTATCAATGCATTAGAACAAAAGATACTGTTCAAGATTGGACTACCAGATTCTATATACTCAAACTAGAGAGCACACTTTACAGCCCACAGAGTTTTGTGACAGATCAAGAAACACTATCTTAGATGGACATAACATGTTGCGTATCACCTCATAGTAATAGTTTGATAGCTAATTGAAATAGGCAACTGAAATATTTGTTTTCCAAAAAAGGGGAGATAGGGCTGAGCCCTGGTGGCGTAGTGGTTGTGTGCGGGACTGCAGTCCACTGGCTTGGCGGTTCAAATCCAGAGCAGCTGTCCAGGAGCAAGACTGGGCCTCCTACTCCCACCAGGGGGCAGGGATGCCCACATATAAAAATTAAAAAAAATTAAAAATTAAAAAAAAATTTTTAAGGGGGAGATAAAGTATGAGGGACTGAATTTCATGCCTTTATGAGTGTGTGCTCACACTCAACATGAGGAAAACAAAGGGAGGACCACCACTGTATAGATCCCTATACTTCTCGGGAAATATTCTGTTAAAGAGGTGGTGGAGTGGAGATGCTGGAGCCAGTGTACAGTTCTTCTCCACATCATCTGAAATTGCTTTTTTTTCATCCAGATGCTGTAGATGTAGGGCCAGGGATGCAGTTTCAAGTACCAAAAGCTGGGGTGATCAGAGAGCAAAAGACTGTACCCACACACCTGACTCTGTTTTCTCAAGGGCTTAGTTGGATATAGTGTACTTTCTGTGCATCTGAAAAAGCTGGGGTTGACTGTGAATAGTGTTATATTGCCTAGTGATCGAGCAAGACCACTAGTCTTATACCTGTGCAAACCCACACGACAGGAATGAGAGTGGACTGAGGAAGAAGCACTTGCTAGACTGGTCTTGCTACCAACAATCTGGATGGGCACAGCAGTGGAGATTAATGTCCATTTCCAAGGTAGGAAGTTTAAGGTAAAAATAAATGGCAAATGGGAGGAAGGAGAGATAATAGCTGATATTAAAGCAAAGAATAAACTTAGAGCAAAAGAATATCTTCTCTCAGTTCAAGTATGAACGTCTTAATGGCTAGAAGAGTCAGGGGCTAAGTTGGCCTGAGTTATAGTCAATCAATATGATGCTTCTAGACATAATCTCTTATGTGATATATTTAATTCTGGACTTCATACACTTGTGGCTATAGTCCAATTTTGGAGGGCTTTATCACCTAACACACAAAAATAGGATGAAATTATGACCTGACCTTAGCAGAAGGGATGAATACCCTTTAATAGTTACCTTGGTTACTATTACTTGTAATGGATGTAAGAAATGATACGCGACATCTGAGAGGAGAAAAAAATGCTTCTGGAAGGCATGGGGGATAGCACAGATGATTAAGATTAATAGGAGGCCAATACCTACCAGAAACACCCTACCTAAGGTCTCAGGTCATTTGTGCATCAATACAATGCTATCTAGGGTTAGAAAATATAATATTATATTTCAGTATCATCTAAAAGGTGAGAGGTTATATGTTCATTTTATTGAACTATTGATACTCATGGGAACTCCTATCAAATGATCTTTTCCTGCATGGGTCCAATAGAAGATTGAGGAAGATGCTGGTAGGATTAGCTGGTAGGATTAGGGATTCCCTGCAATCCCATCCTGCTGCATATCAAATGAACTCTCTGAGAAGCAGCAGGTGTGATTTCATCACCAGCAAGAGCCAGAGTGGAGTGCATCCTCTGGATGCACCTGGCTCAAAACTGCCGGACTTTAGGATTTGGAACTGACCAGCACCCACCACCACATGAAACATTCTTTCGTGAGTTTCTATGGGACTTCTCAGGGACTACAGAACCAACACATGTGAGGGAATAGACTCTCGGGAGGAGTTGGGTAGAAATGGACCTGAGTTGCATCATGGCAGAGTTGGCCATTTGGGGCATCACTAGTCCCCAACTCCTTGAAACTAGTCTGTGGTGCCTCTGTTCTCAGCATCATTGGCCATGGTCAGACGGATCTTGAACATGTTCTTCCTGTCACCCGGTCAGTGTCTGTTACTACTCTCTTGGCCTCCTTTGAAGGAAGAGCAGACTAAGAAACCCTGAGAACCTTGGAAGAGCACATGCAAGATCTGTTGACGTGGCAGGTGACACGGAGGACAGATGCATCACAGACTGTGGCACTGATACGGCACAGTCTAGACCAGTGGTTCTCAACCTGCCTAATGCTGCAACCCTTTAATATAGTTCCTCATGTTGCGGTGACCCCCATCATAAAACTATTTGTGTTGTTGTAACTGTAATTTTGCTGTTAGGAATTCACAATGTAAATACCTCATTTATGTATTTTCATTGTTACAAATCAAACATAATTAAAGCACAGTAATTAATCACAAAATAATATGTCATATAGGGTGAAATATTTCTAATTACAAATGAAATTTTGTCTTGAAGCATGGCGTAGCATGGCTCACATGTGGGCATATGTGGGCATATCTGCACGTGTTTTCTGATGGTCTTAGGTGACCCCTGTGAAAGGTCATTCGACCCACACAGGGGTCATGACTGGCAGGTTGAGAACTTCTAGGCTCAGAGCTACAGAGCTAAGACTATGGGATACCTTCTCTACACCTGGCCCAAGACATGGAACGTTGGGATATAAAAACAGGTTGACTGCCTTCCTGACCCATAAAGGCTAAGGCCAAAATACCGTATGGCTGAGAGACTGAGAACCAAGGAGAGATAACGTGGCTGATCCTGACTTGTGGTGACCTGTTAACTTCCCCAATAAACCCTCTTAATTGTGAGCATTGTTTGGGAGTTCTGTGTGGCCTTTGCAGTGGATTGTGGAACCCAGCTTAAACGTAGAGTGACCTGGAAGGAATGGTCAGTGTCAGAACAGGTAGAGATGGATGGAATGTGAAGACATGCCTGACCTCTGCCTCTTCGCCATAGGGAAGCCAGAGCCAGCCCTCTTCATTGCTGTTTGTTGGAATCTCATCTGTGACACCTTCAGTGTGTGCTAAAAGTGCTCCTGCCAGGCTATCAGTGTGACAGTATTATAATGGCTAAAGAGTGAAAATAAAAGGTCCAACTATGGTAGCGATACAATACTGTGGAACTACAGGGAATAAAGTCGAAATCCTGGTCAAGTTATAAAAGGGAATCATGCCGTGTACCTACTGACTTGGAGGAAGACATAGCATCATTCTCTTGGTGGTGCTTTGTTAGCTGTGGTGGCGCTTACTACTTCATGGCAACCCCATACCCAACAGAAAGGGCCTGAACCTGCATCATCCCCTGAGATACCGTGAGGGTTGGGCCATTGTTTTCAATTGTGACAGATTTTCTTTCTCGCATCACTGCCCTGGTGGGAGTAGGAAGCCCAGCCTTGCTCCTGGAGAGCTGCTGCTGGATTTGAACCACCAGCCCTGTGGGCCACAGTCCTGCACACAACCACTAGGCCACCAGGCCCAAGCTGTGACGGATTTTCATAAGCAGATCATTACACCTTTCGCTGCAACTTTTAACAAACTGCACAACAAGTACGGGCTTGGTGTAGCTTCATGTAATGCATGATGCTGGACTAGATCAGGGTGAAAATGTGCCATGAGGGACATGTTCAGAAAATGTGCCATGAGGGACATGTTCAGAAGAGTTGAGCATTTTTTAATAAGGAATGTATGGTAGGAAATAGTACTGTAATTTATCCTAATAAGAGCTGTATAGTAGGGAATACAGTAACATTTTGTCAATATTGAAATTGGTAAAAGAAAGGTTGTACAAGAGTATGTCTTTTTAGGAAATACAAGCAAAACTATCTAGAAATAAAGGACCAAGTAGTCTACAAGTATCAAATAATTCAGGATTATACATATATATATACACTCACATAATGAAAAGGAGATTAATAAAATATGACAAAACATTAAAAAGTGGTGGTGCACATACAGATGTTTATCATATGAACTTTTCAATTCTTCTGTTTGAAATGTAAAATTACTTGGAAATAAAAAGTAAAAATCAAACTTAAAATTTATACTACCGGGCTGAGCCCCGGTGGCGTAGTGGTTGTGCGCGGGACTGCGGCCCACTGGGATGGAGGTTCAATTCCAGCTCCACGGAGCAAAGGCGGGGCCTCCTACTCCCACCACCTGAGGACAATGATGCCCCCCCAAAAAATTAATACTACGAAAAAAATTAAGTAGAACTACATCTATACAATAAGTATCCCTGCCTCTTCCCTAACACACACACCAAGTGGAAAAAAGCAAGATACAGGGTAGTATGGGTACAGTACAATGACTTTCAGCAACTGATGAGTTCAAACTGCACATCCTTCAATTAGCAGCCAAATTTTATTTAATCAAAGCACTGTTATTGGCATTTTTATAAAACAAGGAATATATAAGGTGGCTTCAAAAGGTATGTGGGGGGAATGGAATAAAAAAGAAAATGAAGCTTTTCCATGAATTATTTGAAGCCCTAGCATCACAGCAATGACAAATCAGCGCAGCTCACCCACTAGGCAGAATCCACACAGGGCCTCTTGCCTACATCATAGTGTTTCCAAGAAGAGGAGGCAACACCACCCTGTCTTCTTGCATTCTCCATCTGCTCTCCCCATTTGTGGGTATTACTCACTTTGCTTATTACCTATTGAGGTCTGTGGAAGACTGGTGAAGGGCGGGAATACAGAGACCAGTCATTTTTCTGCATAGAGGGTTGATCCTAAAATTC
The DNA here is from genome assembly GCA_004026705.1 of Nesogale talazaci. NCBI lineage: Eukaryota > Metazoa > Chordata > Mammalia > Afrosoricida > Tenrecidae > Nesogale > Nesogale talazaci. Next base: position 9,224 of record PVJH01022032.1, on the reverse strand, counting down.
CACATGAGACAAATTCTGAATTCCAATTATGAAAAAAACATCCAGTATGCTGTTACATGAACCTGGATTTTTTCTACCTGGAAGCCTCCAGATATGCACCATTCCTCTTTAATTCCTATAAAAAAAATTTTAAGCTATCTCACTTGCTTTCTAGTTTATTTATCCTTAAAAAAAAAAAAACTGGCCAGAATTCTAACCCCTGCTTCAAGGCATGTGGCTTGGCTTAGCACTGGTAAGTGCCAAAAAAAAAAAATGTGAACACTAAACCCTACATACAGGACCAAAGGAACCTGTGAAAATATGGTATCACCAGCCCCAAATTCCCTTGTAGGTTTAAAAGTTGGAGGATATACTGTGGGAATGACCTGGTTTCTGTTCGTTCAGGGGCAGCCTATAGGTTGTCTTAAGCACATCTCTTCATTTCCCCAAGACTAGCTTTTCTTTACTTTGAGCAAGCAAGACGCTCCTGGGTTACAGCTGACAGCCACCAAGTCACACAGGTGCCATTTGGAAATAGCAGGTCAGAAGCACGTAAAGTGCCAAAGTTCCACAAGCAGTAACAGGCGGCTGATGAGCACGACGTGCAATCCAAATGGACAGACCGTGCTGCTGTCAGGTGCTGCTGAGTCGGCTCAGACTCAGCGTGACCCTGTGTACCACAGACCAAGTCACTGGGTCATCCTCACAATTGTGCTTATGTTTGAGCCTTTCGCTGAAGCCACGGTGTCAATCCATCTTGACAAAGGCACATGAGATGAGGTCTCATCATCCTTACCTCGAAGGAGAATTCCGGCTATACTTCTTCCAAGACAGATTTGTTTGCTCTTTTAACAGTTTTGGTGTACTTTCAATATTCTTTCCAAGTACAAAAATTTAAGGGCATCAATTCTTCTTCAGTCTTCCCATCCAACTTTCACATCACTAAGAAGCCACTGAAAATATTGACTTGGAAGAGGAGTCAAGATGGGGTCCAGGTAGAATCACCTACCCAGCGCTCCTATTGTTAGATTGAAAAATTAAAAGGTAAGGATGCCAATATTGGGAGGCTGTTGGATGGTAGAAATAGAATTTAAGTGTACTAAGATCTATGGTTCAGACCTCCCCCTCTAATTTTTGCTCACGGAGCATTAGAGGGCTTGCTGAAACGCTCTGGTTCACTGTGTCTGCCCACAGGCTCTTTGAATCTCACGCTAGGTCCAGTGGGATAGCATCCACCACCCCTTCCTGCACCCGAGATCTCACACCCTGCAACATGTAGCAATATCCACAGACTGCTGTCTAAAGATCATCATAATCCCAGGCTCACGAAGAGCCTCCGAGAGCTAGCCACAAGAGTTCACACTGCAGTTCCCTTCTTTGCTACCCTCTGTGCTTCTGTATTCACAGGCGCTATAGCTCTACTCCCTGACCAGGATCAGAGAGACTATATCAGCCATCCCTATATGCCCAGCTCCATGACAGATAATTAGAAACTAATTTGCTGCATTTGATGACCCCCTAGGATATTTACCTATGGCACAATGCAGATCCATAGATCACAACCTACAGAGCCGTGCAGGAGAGCCAAGAGTAACAAAGGAGGGTTAGCCAGGAGAATTCAAACCCAGTGGACCCCAAGCCCACTCAGCCAATCTGGTCCCAGTTTATGAAACACAGAAAAGATTGATATATAGAGACAATAATTTATCCAGCAGATTATGGGAATAGATGGGGAAGAAATAATGAATATGGGATGGGGGAGGATGCGCTAAATCTGATTGTGGGGATATATATGACTGATATATGGAAGTGTGTTATATGTGAATTATATCTCAATAAAATTATTGAGAAAATAAAGAACCCCCCCCCAAAAAAAAAGAAAACTGGGGATTTAGACACTGCTGTTTTGAAGCACACAATATCCATAATGACAAATCAACACAGCTCACCCACTAGGCAGAATCCACACAGGGCCTCTTCCCTACATCATAGTGTTTCCAAGAAGAGGAGGCAACACCACCCTGTCTTCTTGCATTCTCCATCTGCATTCAATCCACACATTAGAATGGCTAGATGTGGAATGGGGCGCTACATCAAGTTCACCTGTAGCCCTTAGACTTACTGCCAAAACATCATACTGTGAGAAGAAGCAGATGACTAGACGTAGTCTTGGTTCTCTGGCCTCTAAGGTGCCCAATGAATGGTGGCTTGAGAGTACTATATACTTACTAGTTTAGTGTCCTCCTTGCTTTATTAAGACATGTATTAATCTGTCAGACCAGGTTCTACCACTGTCAATGAATATTACTGAAAGCATTACCTTACTGCCAATCTCCATTGTTTGTGTAAACAATATCCAGTCATGAAGAATGTAATATGTACAAGTCAATAATTCATGTGTTACAGTTGGTAACCAACTGTATACTTATACTTGTGTTCTACATTCTGATCCATTGGGTAAGTTGATGACACTATCGACAGAATCATATTTTGCCTCAGTTAAATGATTGATAATGTTCCCTAACCCAAAATGACATTAATATCTCTAAGGTGAACCAGAGATTATATAAACCATGAATATGAATGGATCTTGGGCTTGCACTTCATGCTAACCCCAGTCTATGAAATATTAGCTATTATGACATGGTCCTGCTCGATGCTCACCTTCGTGAAGATCACCAAAGATATTGGTGCTGTATCAAAATTTAATGAAGAAATTAGGTGGTGCCAGACTATCAAAAAGAATCATGTCTAGGGTCTGAAAGCTTTGTCTTCAGACAAGCAACCAAATAAGTGAGGCACCAACGAAGTCCACTTGTAATGAGCACATCAGCCTGCTTTATCCAAGGATTGTAAACAATAGAATTCAAATCCAAAGAAGGGAATGGTATCAGTGCTTAACTGTGAGCACCCAGTTTGCAGACGGCTATTAATGACAGTGGAAGCCCAAAACCCATTGCAGGGTTTACCCCGAAATTTAAGCCTCTGGGGAATTCCCTTTGATCACAGTCCAAGGATGTGAATCATCTTGTTATCAGATAGAGTACTGTAGGGATGATTACATTAGATATAGTTAGGCTAAAGTGTAACTTTTTATTTGATTCCTCTTTTGACTCATTGAAATGTATCAAGAAAAGAAAAATGGTATCCGTTTGTTTTTTTTAAGTGAAAAGGAAACACACCTGGATTTAGTCTCAGGTGAACCCCTTCTGAACACAGATGGAAGATGTGAATGGCCTCGTTCCCATGCAGCATGCGTTGGAGAGTGAATTAGGGCAGACGCAGCTAAGCTAAATGTTAGCCCCTTATCATTTGATTTGACCCAGTTCTAGTTTACAGTTCTAGTTTTTAACACTTTCTACTTTCTTTTCTCCTGAGTTTTTCTCTATTTTATTTTGTTGTTATTAACTTTGGGGCGTTGTGCCAATATATTTTTAGAGATGTGAAATCCAGTAGGGTGAATCTGTAGAGACCCTAGTAGATTAATGGTTTCTTGGGGATACAGCAGGGAAGACTGAGGGCACGTGGGAAGATAATGACGAGGAGTACAAAAAAGAAGAAAATGTTCTAAAATTTATTGTGGTACTGATTGTACAACTCTTCTTGATATGACTAAACTACTTACTTGTGTAAGATGTGGATTATTTCCCAATAAACTGTGGCATTTTAAGTTAAAAGATGTACAACACATAATATCACAAATAAGCCAAAAGCTCTTAAAAATAAAAAAGAAAAAAATGAAAATCCAACTATAAAATGAGTAAATCCCAGGAAAGGTTTTAAAAAATCAGATAAGGAAATAGATTCAGCATCTTTGAAAACAGAAAAGAAAGAAAAAATCAAAGTGGATATTTCAGAGACTGAAATCTGCTCTTAATCACAGAGTATGTAAAGCAAATGGAAGAAATGATGACGTCAAAGAGATGAATAGAAAACTTTGATGGGCAGCTCAAGAAGACAAAGCCAAGAATGACAACGACAGGTGCGAAGATCTAGAATCAGACAGCTGAAAGGGGAGATCCAGCTCATTGGATTTTATTGAAAGAACTTGAGAAAATAGTTACGCCTCAAGTGGTAATCTTGAAAGAGTCTATACACAAGATATTGAATGATACAGTAAGCATCAAGAGAAGATGGAAAGAATCCACAGAGTCACTTTACCAAAAAGAGATAGTTGACATTCTACCATTCCAATATGAGCAAAAACCAATGGGACTGAAGTTCAAGCATCAGTCCAAAACAGGGCTCCCGTAATTGATGGAATACCCATTGAAATGTTTCAACAAGTTGATGAAGCACTGGAAACATGTCTATGCCAGGAAATTTGGAAGACAGCTACTTGATCAACTAATTAGAAGAGATCCATATTTTTATCAATTCCAAAGAAAGGTGCCTTTCTTTACAGAATGCTCTAATGATAGAACAATATCATTGATATCACATGCAAGTAAAATCTTGCTCAAGATCATTTAATAGCAGTTGTAACCTTACACTGAGAGGGAGCTGCCAAAGGTTCGGGGTGAATTCAGAGGAGGACATAGAAAAGGGAATACTACCACTGATTTCGGATGGGTCGTGACTCTAAATGCTAGAGAATGCGAGAAAGATGCTCGCTTATGTTTTATTGACTGTACAAAAGCATTTGACTAGGTGTACCATAATAAACTATGAATAACCTTGAGAAGAATGGGAATTCAAGAACACTTCATTGTGCTCCTGTGGAACTTGCAGAAGAATCAAGAATTAGGGAATACTGTGAAGTTTAAAATAGGAAAGGTATGCTTTAGGATTGTATCCTATCGTCATACTTGTCAAACTGTATGCCGAGCAAATCATCAGAGAAGGCAGATTCTATGAATTACAATGTAGGAAGGACTGGAGGAAGGTTTGTGACTTATCAACAACCTGTGATATGCATATGATACAACCTTGCTTGCTGAAAGTGAAGAGGACTTGAGGCACTTGTTGAAAAAAATCCAGAATTGCAGTCTTCAGTATGGATTTTTACTCAGTGTATAGATCAAAATCCTAAAAACTGAACAAATAAGTAACATCATGATAAGAGAAAAGTTTGAAGTTGGCAAAGATCGTGTTTTGCTTAAGGACCCCTGAGGGTGTAGTGGTTATGTGTTGGACTTTGATCTGCATAGTTGGCAGTTTGAAACCATTATCTCCTTGGGAGACAGACTGGGTTCCTATAACCGGTTAGTCTCAGAAAGCCACAAAGGGTCACTAAGGGTCGATACAGATAATGGCAGTGAGTGACTTTTGGGTATCGTTTGCAGGGATCCACAATCAATGCTCATAAAAGCAGAAGTCAAGAGGTCAAAAGACATGCTGCATTAGGTAAATCTACTCCATAAGACCTCTTTAGAGTATTGAAAAGCAAAGATGCTACTTTAAAGACTAGGGTGTGCCTGGTCCAAGCCATGGAAACTTCCATTGCCTCATATGCGTGTTGAAAGTTGGACACTCAGTAAAAAAGACCTAAGAACTTCCATATGCATTTGAAGATGGAAAAGAACATTGAAAGCACCATGGACTGCTTAACAGTCAAACAAATCTGTCCTGGAAGAAGTATGGCCAGAGTGCTCCTCAGAGGCAAAATTGGCAGATTTCATCTGACATCCTTTGGACAATCCCTGGAGAAGGACTTCATGCTTGGTAAAGCAGAAGGGCAGTGGAAAAGAGGAGGGCCATACACAAGATGGATTAACACTGTGGCTGCAACAATGGGCTCAGGTATAGGAACGGTTATGAAGATGGTGCAAGATCGTGCAGTGCTTCATTCTGCTATGCACAGGGTCACTCACTGGCATCCAACATCATTGAAGAAGAGAAAATTAAATCAAAATGTCCCATATTTCCCCCTAGATTATCAAAAGAGAGTCCTGATTGGGCAATTGTTAAAATCCCAGCTGCTAACTAAAAGGTAAATGATTCAAATCCACCAGTCACTCTGCTGGAGCAAAGTCCGGGCAAATTGACCCCATGGAAATTACTGCTAAAAACTCCACGGACGGTTCTATGTATTATAGGGTCACTATGAGTCAACTAAATGAACATAACAAGATTATTTAAGATTTCATCTCCCTTACTTGAGGAATTTTATCAAAAGGGAATCAATTCCTGAAGAAGACATCATGCTTAATAGAGAGTTGAGAAAAAAGAGGTGTTAGTCTCAGTAGACTAACACATTATGGTACCAGGAGTAGGGTACAAGAGAAACAAATCATGAAAATGGAGAGTGTTTATTTGACTTCTGCCTCAGGATAGTGTTTCTTCTTGGGCTATCCAGAGGTCAGATATGTCCATGCAGATAACTGGGTTGCTTTCTGGAAAGAATATGGGAAGCTAAAGTTTTGCTTCTTTTCATTTGTTGTAGTCTTTGGTTATTCCTGTGTGAAAAGGCAAAAATTAATGCTATTCATATATATTTTGAACTCGGGGGTAGAAATTGTCCCTTGAATTTCTCAGACACTATGCTGGTTAGAGAAAATGGTTGACATAGGGACAAAATGGCTGGATTTGGTTTGATGTGCTCATATGCCTACTCCCCTATTTTATATCCATAGAATAGTTTGGATAAGAATTAAGATAAATAAGGATTGAAATTGACTGTTTTAAGAATTGACTTTAGTATCTGATTGTACTTTCCTCTGCTTATTATTGTTCACCTAGGATTTATAGAAATTATTGAGAAATATGAAAATAGAGATCTTGTAAGTCCACTTGCTTTAAGTCATTAGAATTCTATCTTTAAATGGGTTTAGGACATGACTGGAAAGAAGACTCAGAAAGGATAAGCCCCACCCAGGGCATTGGCATACTCAGGATATTTGTATTCCAAGAGACTTGCCTGGGAACTATTGAAAGATTGAAGAAAAGGGAACTCATTTTGGTTTTTTGAAGTTTGAATGCTAATGCTTTGTTTCAGAAGCTGGAAAAAATCTGGAACCATGAAGAAGACTTCTCTCTAGGACTGAACGTTAAAGAAAACCTGTGGGCAGGTTTAAATGCTTGTAAGGTGACCACCTGAATTCACTTGTTGAGTGGAAGTGAGAGATATGCAGCAATAAAGAGACAGATTGACTATGGCCATTGACACCGGTGGACATGTTCACAGGAACTAGAGAAGAAGACAAGAGTGACTTGACTGGTCTAAAGTCCATGACCTCGCACAAGGGGTCTAGGCTTGTTGAGAATTTGTGAAGGGACCCATGTTCTAAAGGCAAGGTGACCAATGGGCATCCTGGTGAGGTTAAGTGAGGCAGCCCACAATGAGTTGACCAGAACCTGACGAGTTGAAGAGGAGATTTTTGATCCTGTGAACTAGTGCATATTGCTACAGACTTTGTGGATGGCCTGTCCTGATTTGACTTTGCTTATGGATGGAGATTTCACAAGGTGGAGAAGAATAAAGATTCTTCACATCAAAGAATATGATTGTCTCAGAGCACTGGGTAGGTGAAGTGGGCAGTACAGATACTGGATACCCAAATGGGGAGGATAAACACATGCAGTGTTTAGCTTACAAACTTTCATCGGTGGGAGAATATATTCGTAGGATTAAAGGATTAAGGTGTAGGTATTACTTAACTGCTATTGTTAAGCATAGGATAGTTTTGTTTTGTTCACTTATAGAATGTTATGTTAAAATAAGGGTGGCACATATTGAATTATATGCATTTTAGCTTCATCCTGTTATATACAGATATGATTTTATTATTGTTTGTTTGAGAATTAAATATAGTTAAAGAATTATATGAAAGTGTCAAATTGACAAGGGGTGGTATGTGGTAGTTTATATAATCTGATATTAACTTAGGATTTGAGAGAACTAAGAGTGAAGAGGGAGAGTGTCATCTGTCAATCTGATCATAGGCAAGGAGGCCTCTGTGTGGGCACGGCTTTCTCCTGAGGATTCTGGGAACACCTGTCTTCTTCCCTGGAGTCGGGACATACACTCTCCCTGCTTGACATTCCTGTTGACAAAGCACATGGAGTTAGGCTGAAGGAGCCAGAATCCTGGAGCTGGAGGAACCATGTGGAGACCCACATGAGTGCTGAGATTCTTTCACCCAATACCCTGTGATCTTCCTGAATTTAGTATCGTTGCATGTGTTGTGTGAGTCTGAAGAGGAATTTATAGACTGGCATCAGACATATGGGCTCATATCGGACTTATGGACTTGATCTGGGCTGGGCTGGGATATAGTCTTAATAGACAATTACTCTTTATGTAAAATTCTTTCTTATACACATGAGAGTATCTGTGAATTTGTTTCTCCAGTCAACTTGGACTAACGTACAAATTGGTACGTGATTGGACAATATGGCAATATCTCTAAATTTTGTGATGGCAATTCTATTTCTAGGTATTGATCTTCACTCTTGCTTAATCAGGAGGAACTGTGGTGGTGTAGGGTTACAAGTTGGTCTGATCAATTGTTTGAAAATACCACCACTCGTGAGGAAAAGATGAGGCTATCTACTCCAGACAAGGGTGACAGTCTCAAAACCCACAGAGCCAGTTCTACCCTGTCTGATAGGTACACACTGAGTCAGAAGTGACTCAATAGCTTTAAGTTTTCTTGCTTACACACAAGGATATGTGTTGATGGATGCTCACTGAAGGAGTGTTAACTAATAATAAAAGTAGAAACAATTCTAACACTATTCTAGAAGAAAAAGTATACAAAATTCATAGATCATAATGCATCCTGTAAAGATCAACTGTTTATATCTTTGACGTTCCCACATGAAAGACATTGAGGATGTTTACAGTTTTCCTATGATCCCATTTCACTGATAAAGATAAAAAGCATGCATGCATATGTTTCTATATATCTAAATACATATGGGTTAATATTTTTCTGAAAGATAGGATCATAGAAAGTTTTCTATAGAATACATACTGTATATACTCAAGTATCAGCTGAGATACCTAATTTCACCACAAAAACTGCATTGTAAATGTGCTGAAATACTAAACTTATACACAAATATATATGGTATTTGGCTGTTCTACTACTTTTATATTAAAAAATATAAAGAGAACATATTTTAAATGTATATTTCTGAAGTGGAAAAATGTATATTTCTAAGGCCATTTGTTTTACTCAGTTTAACTCAAACTTCAGGTTAAAAATTAACCTAGAAAGAAATTTTCTGATAAGACAAATGGATAAATTAACAAAGTAAGTGATCTTTTGCCTCATTCCATGAAATCAGAGTCACTGATA
>PVJH01022031.1:0-37429 GCA_004026705.1 Nesogale talazaci | reverse complement strand
TATATAATGCATTTGCAGGAAAATCCATCTGGCTATTCCCTGGTTAGTATTATATGTTAGTTGATTTTATAAACATTTTCTTGAACGTTCCCAGCAAGGTGGGAAATAATGTGCAATATCAAAATGCTATTTGCTCTCATTCCAGGAGCAAATGCCTGTACTACTTCATAAGTTATCCCTGCTACACTGTTCAGCATTACAGACACATATTGGAAAGGAAAATGCGGACATGTAATGTCTAACAAGTAGTTCAGAAACACTGGGGTGAGGACCCCCTCCCCTGCAGCAGTCTTTAATCACAGACAAGATTTGAGCAAAAAACACTGGAGGGTAAACATAAACTTTTACTTATAATTTTCTGGGGAGTTACAGCAACTTTCAGGACCAAAGCTTTTTGAAAAGTGAACGTTTTTAACTGTGTAATGATTTGTTTTGCTTTGCTGAGAAAAAATGAGAGGCCTACTAATGATTTTGCCTACCAAGGTCCTCTGCAAACCAAAATTATCTTTTCAGTAATGTAATCACAAGGCAAAAACATCGACATGACTCATACTAATTTAAACGGTTATTTTAGTACACTTGTTTTCATTTTTACACAATATACCTATTTAGATATTGATTTTAAAACATAAAATATCCTTTGTTGATTTCCACTAACTAATTACTCTGAAATTGTTATGGGTTTAATTGTGTGTCCCCAAAAAAACAGGTTGAAGTTCCAAACCCCATTACATGCACTCTTGAGGTCAAACCGAAGGGTTGGCCCTAACCCTGATCCTTTCTAACTCTAACTGCCATGGACTCACTACAGACTCCTGTCGTTCCCTGGTGGTTTGGGGAGTACAAGCCTCTTCTAAGTGATTCCTTATATGAAGAGAGAGCACACTGAGAGTCAAAGTAATGCCAAGCGGAGCTGTCAGAAGCTAATCCAGGCAGGAATGATTTCCCCCAGAGTCGATTGAGCATAGTCCTCCTGAGGGTCTGAATTTAAACTTCCGGCCTCTGAAACTGAGACAATGAATCACTAGTCATTAAAGCTCCTCCTTCCTTTGTGGCATTTTGGTCTTATACCCCCCTAAGGGAAGATAACAATCAGTAACATTTCCTAAGCCTGTCTGAATCATTACTGATTTTGAGCAACATTTTTATAAGCACAGGAGGGGCACATATCAATTTGTAGATACCAAAATATTGAGACCGAAAGAAAGTATCTGGACTACAGAAAAATAAAACCTTAATTCATTATTTACTTGAAGATAGAAAAAAAAAATATGGAGATAAAACCAGTGTTTAGATTTGGGGGTGGGGGCATCACTGCCCTCTGGTGGTTGTGGGAGTTACCCAGTGCTGCTCCTGAGAGCCACCGCTGGATTTGAACCGCCAAGCCCATGGGCCGCAGTCCTGCACTCAACCACTTATGCCACTGGGGCTCAGCCCTAGATTTTTTTTAAAGTATTGAAATCCATGTAGAAATTCAAGTTTGATATAATTTGTAAAACCTGAAAAGAGATCCATAAAAATAATAGAAAAGTGGTTTAAGAAGGCTTGTGTTACCCTTAAGAATCAACAGTGACAGTCAAAGATGTTGGAGGGGAGTAGTAATATTAGTAGTTTAAAAAACAAACACTGGCCACATTAAAGAACATATTGGTCCCACTGACCTGTATGTGTTTAGATTGGGAATATTTGTGTATGCCAGCAGCAAAGATACAACCACAATCAGAATACTGAGAGATCTAGAAAATGTATAATACCTGTGGGGGCAGTGAACTATTTAATGTGGCTCTTCTAGCCAAATTCCCTAACTCCTACCAAACCACTTTGCCCTGCATGGATCTGGTAAAAATATGGGGGAAGATATCTATAGGATTCACCTGTGAGTAATTTGAACTGGATTGCCATCCTGCTGTGTACAAAATGAGCGTTCAGAAGAGGAGGAGCAGTCAAGAGCAGCAAGCATTACAAGCAATAATCAGTAGTAGAGCATATCCTTTGGACTCGAAATTCTTTCCGCAAGAACCTCCGGGTTCCGGAAGGCAGCTTCAAGTTTAGAGGAGCAGCAGCAGAACCATGAGCCAAGACAAAGAACAGAGAGATGGAACCTTTGAATCATGAATTTTGCCTTTGAGTATCACAAAGTCATTGGTATGGACATTAGAACCTAGACAAGTAAAACAGCGAACATTAATTAAAATATTACAACACCAGGAAAGGCATTAAAAATGAGTAATGTTAGACGGACTGAATGTGTAAGATGGATTATAATCACTGTTTTACAAAAAAATGATTCATTCCCACACTTGCCTGATCACCAGGACTTTTCAGAGAGTTTTTAAAAAATACTTAGATTACTGTGGCTTATTAGGAGACATTATGATTGAGTAAGACTAAGAATCTAATCACTCTGTAGAAATTAGGGATCATAGATGCAAGACTGGAAAGGAAAATTTCAACTTTCCATACGACTGAAAGCTTTGAAATATTCAGAACACTCTAGAAATAAAATACACTTCCAAGCAAAGACCAGAGATTTCGATTCTGGAACATATCTAAGCAGAAGTCAGGCAACTACCCGCCATAAGTATTGGACGGGTGGTTTATGAACCCATGAGAAATTTAAAAAATACTCAAACTGTTGTGAGAAAATGCCTAAGCACAAGAACAGCATGTGGTAGTTATATAATCTCATGTCAACTGGAAGATACATAAAGTGTAGGGAGGGAGTTTAGCCAGTCAATCAGGTCACAGCCTGATGATGTCTCCTTGTACATGTGGCCTCTTTTATAAGTCCTGGGAACCTCCCCTCATCCTTTCTGCCATCACTTTCCTGCTGTTGACCCAGAGTACAGCCAGAGTTCTGCTGATGTGCCCTCAACCATTGGATCCACAGGACTTAGCAATCACTGGCCTGTGATATTGCTGCATTCGGCATCGCTGCCTGTGATTTCGTGACTGGGCTGGTATGTTATGTGGATATAATTACCTCTTGATATAAAGCTCTTTCTTATACATATTTTTAAGTGTCCCTGGATTTGCACCTTGATTACAGATTGAAAATTACTAGGTCGGTTTGTTATACTGTGATAGCTTTCTTGTGCTGTAATGTGGGAAGCTTTTACAGATTTCAGTGGTGTTTCCAGACTATCTAAAATCAAGAACCAGGCTATCTAATTTGGGGCAGGGGGGTTGTTATGGAGAGTAATGGAATGCTATCTGACAGCGCCAGAAGATGAAGCCCAAACTGAAGGCACTCAAACTAAAAAAGGGCAAGAACTACCTCTTCAATAGAGTTGAATTGAATAACATGAAGAGTAGAGCTTCTAGGACTTTCATTTGCTGATAGTGTATGGTTGAAAATGAGAAGAAATCACTCCAGATATGCCTTAATAATTGGAATGTGTACTGTACAGTGAAATTTGGAAAATTGTGAGCCATCCAAAATGAAAAGGAATATATGAAGTTTAATGTCCTATGTATTATTGTGTGATGGCAATCAGACAAGTAAAAATGAAAGTTTTCAAGTGCTGACATGGCAAGATCTACATATAGGTCCAAATTATTCCTTCAAAACTAAGCAAGAGAACAAGGTGCCAATATGCTGCCATTCATGTAAGAAAAGGAGAGACAAAGATAAACACCTCCTTCCACATGCATAAAAATGTTCCTAGGGGGCTGAGCCCCAGTGGCATAGTGGTTGAGTGAGGTACTGTGGCCCATGGGCTTGGCGGTTCAAATCCACCAGCAGCTCTCCAGGAGCAAGGCTGGGCCTCCCACTCCCACCAGAGGGCAGTGATGCACCACTCCCCCCCCCAAAAAAAAAGTTTCTAAAAGGATGCTTGAAAATCCAGGTCAGAGGTGAAAATGTCACTTTTTTGGATAAAGGTAGACGGTAGATGTTTACACTCATTTTTCATTTGTCCCCTAGAAATGTATTGTGGTGATTCTTAGGTGCTATTGAGAATAGAATTGTCTTGCAGGGTTTCCTAGGCTGTCATCATTAAGAACTGACTATATGGATCATAACAAATTATGGACAGTCTTGAAAACAAGTAAATACTGCCTAGTCTAAAATCAGGAAAGGTGTGTCAGGGATATACCCTCTTGCTGTACTAATTCAATCTGTATGCTGAAGGAATAATCAGCGAATCTGGATTACATAAAGGGAAATGTTCCATCAGGATTGGAGGAAGGTTTACTGAACAAGCTTCCTTAAAAGACAGTGAGGACTATTTTAAGTACTCTCTGATGAAGACCAGGGGCTGCAGCCTTCAGTATGGATGACAAACACAATGTAAAGAAAACCAAAATCCTCATAACTAGACCAGTAGGTAACAACATAATAAACAGAGAAACTACTGAAGTTGTCAAGAATTGTGTCTTGTTTGGATCCACAGTCAAAGCTCAAGAAAGTCGCAAGCAAAAAAGTTGCAGTAGGTAAAGCTACAGCTTAGGACCTCTTTAAACGTGTTGAAAAGCAAGGTTGTTTGCGGACTAAGGTACACCTGACTCAAACCATGGTCTTTTCCATCACCTCAAATGTATGTGAAGTTGGGTATGGAATAAAGAATCCATGCTTTTGTATTATGGTGCTGGCAAAGAATATTGAAAGTTATCATGGACTGCCTAAAGAACAAACAAAACCGTCTTGCAATCAGTACAGCCTGAATGTTCCCTAGAGAAGCCTGCATCTCGTGAACACTGGACATGTTGTCAGGAGAGACCTGCCCCTGGGGAGACACACCGGGCTTGGTAACGGGCTTGGTAAAGTGGAGGGGCAGCAAAAAAGCGACAGACCCTCAACAAGACGGATTAACACAGTGGCTGCAATAATGGGCTCGAGCATAAGAACAATTGTGAAATGGCACAGGTCTGGGGGAGGTGTGTCATAAAAAGGGGGGCTATCAATCAGAACCAACTTAGCAGCACCTAACAACAACAATAGTTTTTCGATTGTTAGGACCGTGGTTAAGCACTAACTGCTAACCATGAGATCGGTGGTTCAAAGCCAACAGCTGCTTAGAGGAGCAAGTCGAAACTATTTGCTCCCATTAGACTCACAGCCTTAGAAACCCTATGTAGTATCACTATTCCATAAGATAAAGATGTGACAGCCTGCTCTCATCCAGATCTGCAGCCTTGGGAACTCTTTGGGGCAATTCTAATTGGTCATATACGGTGCCCGAGTCCGAATCAACAAAGGAACAAGTATGGTGGATCTTTCAAAGCTTTATTGGAGAGGACTGTCATGTCTTTCCTCTGCACAGCAGTTGGTGGGTGCTAAAACTAAACTTTCTGTTAGCAGATGAATGATTAATCGTGCCAATAAATAAAACTAGGTCTTTTGCCCCCTTTTGACACATATAAAAAAAATTTTATAAATCACTTTATTGGGGGCTCTTACATCTCTAAAAACATTTTAAAATAATCATGTAAAGCAATCAATGACTAAATTTACACTCAGAAAAATAGGAGGGAGAGATATGAATAATTTACTTTTTCCTCTCCATTTTGTTTTATCTATTTTCCATAACCCTGTTGTAGTCTTAACAGTAGAAAAAATGTAAATATTAAGGTCGTTTAAAAATTGAAATATAATTTTAATTATCACCTAGTCTACAATGAAAATTATAGCCATAAGAAATATTTTTTTCAGAGAGGTAGACACCTTTTCCAAAAACATCCATCAACAGAGAGTATATTTTGTTGACTACTGTTCCAATTAATCTTTTTTTTTATTGGGGGGGGCATCACTGCTCTCCGGTGGTGGGAGTAGGAGGCCCAGTCCCACTGCTGGAATTGAACCTCCGTCCCAGTGGGCCGCAGTCCCGCGCACAACCACGACGCCACCGGGGCTCAGTGTTCCAATTAATCTTAAGTGATATTTTATCTCCTTTAAAGTGCACCACAGTGCCCAATCCTGATTCCATGAAATCATTGTTAGTATAAATACTGGGCAAATTTTCTTTTTCAGGTTTTAGGACCATAGTTTGAACTTTTCTGCTATATGAATATAAAATATCAGACAGGTATGCCTCTGAAGTCACATAATGATACAAAAAGATTTGATCAAAATATTATCTATGAAGTCACATTCAATGCACAAAAAAGAATTAAGAGAAATAACCTGAAACTCAATAAGTTCAGAGATCTCCTATTTGTTTCTTCACTTCATCTAGCTATTGATAGATGCATGCAGCCTGTAAATATCCATTAAATACCAGTGAAATGACAGGAAATGAGCAAGACAGCAGTGAACAAGAAAAATACCATAGAAAATGAAAGAACTAGTTAGACAAAAGCAAAATTGTACTTAAATATAATTGCAATGTGGTTTCCTTAAGTTTTGTTTTGTTCAGTTCGCAAGGTATCAGAAGAGTGCATAATCTGGTTTCAGTGCTAACCAGGAGGGGCTGGTGTTAATCAAGCAAGAAGATTTTCAAAAAGGTCAGCATGTATCAAACTTCAGAGTTGAGAAGGCATCATAGCAAGAGGAAAATATATAAAAAGTCAATTAAATGTATGAAAGCACAAAAGCAACTCTGTTCAATATTTAGTTTTCACTGATTAACCATCCATTAGCAAAACAGTTCTGAATTTACTGCTCAGGACTACAAATTTTCAATTTAACTATCTAAATGGATACAATCCTGGTGGGTATCTGTAAGCATCCTCTGGTTCTTCTAATGCGCTCACACTGAGCTTCTCCATACCCAACCCTGACCTCACAGCCAGGGCAGAGTTTTATTTGGGTTCCCAGCTGAACATGGAGGGTTTAGCTAAGCAATGATAAAATAGCTCTCAATTCTCCAGGAAGCATTTTCCAATAACTGATATGATAACAATGTGGCTTTGCCTCTGTGGTGATACAGAAAGTTAGAATGCCCCTCTCAAACACATACCAGATTGCCTTCTCTAGGGTCAAGGACTCCTCCAACAGGCATAGGCTGCCCAGCCAGCACCTTTGACGAAGAGTCCACAGGGACCTAAATTCAGACTCAAGCATGGTACACTAGGTGCACATTCTTTTACTTTTTGGTTCACATTCAACTATGTTGGAATATTTTATATATCATTAGCATAACCGATTCCTATTTTATTAAATGAAACCGTTTCATGATCTCTACTGAAATCTTTGCAATATGTAACAAGTCTCACTTTGGCTAGGCTTTATTTACACCTGCATTCAGAATAATACATTTAAAATATGTGCTCTTTCCCCACCCCACCACCAACCTTTTTTTCTAAAAGTCATGTCAAGGTAGCCTTTTAATGCAGGCACATTTTTAATGCAGTTTCTGTGGTAAAATTAGGTGCCTTCACTGATAGTCAAGTCGGTTTATACTCGAGTTTATATGGTATACTAAAACTGCCTTTAAAAAATGAAGTCAACGGGCTGAGCCCCGGTGGCGTAGTGGTTGTGCGCGGGACTGTGGTCCACTGGGACGGAGGTTCAATTCCAGCAGTGGGGCTGGGCCTCCTACTCCCACCACCGGAGAGCAGTGATGCCCCCTCCCCCCCAAAAATAAATGAAGTCAACAACCCATAACAGCCTTCAACAAGTCTTAGATAGCAATTTACTAACTGGGTATGAGCTTGAGTATGTCACACCTGCATGGCATAAACGTGGGGTCAGATTCAATGTTCAGGTCTTTAGACTTAGTAAGATCAATGGAAATTTACAGAAAAAATATCCTATGATGAGTGAAATAATCTTAGATAAACTGATTTTTCTGGAACTAATTAAATTTGTAGGTTGTTTATCTATTTACGCCTCTAGCTTTCAGGATTAAGTCAAATGAGACCTGAAATTGGCAGATAATGAGTACTTGGTTTCTCCTTCATTAGGTCAAATTGCATCTGGCAAGTCAGCAGTCCAGACACTTTCTGGGCACCAGGTTGTTGGCTGGTGGTCCCAAAATAATTCACCCTACTCTATTAGAGCTGTCCAAGTCACAAGAAGAATAAAGTATTTCCCCAGACTTAGTTTGGAAAATAGTTTATCCTGATCTTTATAAGAGTAACTTCTTAGTTATCAGTTTAATAAAACAAGAATTACATTACTGTACAAACTAGAGTAACCTTTTTTTACCCAAAAAGCAAATAATGCTTTTACTTAATAATTCTAAATTTACATTTTTTCTAAACATGTGATTATACACAAATTATGTTTCATTGCTTGTTGAACAAATCTGTAAGGCTAGGGAAGATGGATAGAGAACTATAATGCTAATCCATATTTTTAAAGTAGCTAATTATGCCATGCTACCTGAACAGATGTTATTTAAGTCAAGTTATGGGGCAAATTTAATTAAACATGTAAGGGATACTACAACTTGATGAGAAATATCTAAGTAAAATTTAAACTACAATATAAACTACTCATCTGTCATTCGGTGTGGTGTCTCACATGTTTCTGTGATGCTGAAACTTATTTCACCAGCATTTCAAATACCAACAGGTTTCAGCGGAGCTTTCAGATTAAAAAAAGACTAGGAAAAATGAATAACTCATCTAGTTTTAAGGGGTTAGCCACTAAAACCTATGAAACAGCAGCAGAACATACATGTCTAATACAGAGCTAGAAGATGAAAAACAAAAAACAAACTCATAGCCAAGAAATCAATTCAGACTCATAACATAGTAGAACTGCCCAGGTGGGTTTCTGAGTCTGTACATCTTTACAAGAGGTGAAAGTCTCATCTTTCTCCCTCAGAGAGGTTATGGTTTCGAAATACTGACTTTGGGGTTAGCAGCCCAGTGTGTAGCCCATTACGCAACTGGGGAAGAGGTGCTTGCTGAAAGCTACCCAGACACTGGAGATGAATTTCAAAGAGATTATTCAATATTCAATTTATCCTCAGTCCAAAAGGAAAAGGAATATGACCAAGGATTTAAATATCAACTGGCAACAGTAAAAGGTTCTGTGATATCATGTTAATTTTCAAACATAAGCTAAATATAATCATTGTCAGAGTTAATAAATTCTGCAAAGGAGGTGGTTTAATCAAATACCTGCATAGTTCAAGTACTTTGAAGAGGATTTTAGGGCAGTTCTTTTTTTTTTTCCCTTTTGGTCTTAACTGCAAATGTTAGAAGTCAGTTAAATTAATTCTATAAGAAGCCAAATTCAGTTTCTGGCTTATGTTCTAAACAAGATGGTGGCAGTCAAAGCATTCCACAATAAAAGTGACCGTACTCCAAAATCAAAGAATTAAGGATCTCTGCCAGTAAACATAAACAAAGTTCACACTAGCATGGCAAATTTGCACTTGGAACAGATTTTTTGACAGGGATAGACAATAAAGAGTTTTCTGACAGATAAACCAACTAAAACGAAACTCACTGCCAACTCCTAACAATCCCAGAGGACAGGGCAGAACTACCCGTGTGAGTTTCCAAAACACACAAGGGGGGTAGAAAACTCAAGTCTTTCTCCTGCTGACAGATACAGTGGTATAAAAAGCAACTTGGTAATATAGTATAAAAATTATCAGTCCTGAAGTTAAAGGTTCATGAATCCACTTCTACCTTCTGGACAAAACCAAACTTGATTTACCGAATTACTTAGCACAGCAACATTGCTATTTATAAAAACAGTACTCTAAAAGTATCATTTAACATCTTGAGTCATCTCTCAATTTTTCACATTTGGATTATATGATTAGCAAACCAACCACAAAAGTTTTGTTTAATCCTAAAGTGGCTTCCCTGCCATTTAGCTTAATTATGTGGAATCTCTTTGCACCATACCAAGAATGATGCCTTATTTAGTATCATCATAAAACAGAATAATAAATATCAACAGAAAGAGTAGTTTAAAAATAACGTGTGTAATATGAGGTTGCTTCAAAAAAATTTTGGCAAAATTCCATGATCCTTTCATTCACGTTTTCTAACAAACCCTAAGAAGTCCTCGTCATAAGTGAAGTAAGTTAATGTTGATCATCTCCTCAAACAATTGGACAAACGGAACAAGATTCATGAGAAACTGTATACATTTTCCCAATTATCAGACCATCGATTTCAACTTCATTACTCCAGAGGCAGTCAGGCCAGTACCCTTTAATGGTTTAGCTTCCATGCTTATCCAAACGGCTCTGTTCTGCTTCCCCTTGCCTGAGTGGCAGCATTCTTGCTGATTAAATTTAAAAGGAATTTTTTTATTACAAGGAGGGGGGCTGCTACATCCTGAGTCTTTTTTAACAAACTACATCTCAGCAGTCCAAAGCCCAAACTGTTCTATATTTTCAGTATTTGACTGAAAAGGTTAACCCTTTCATCCCCTCTATTGAAAGGACATAGCTATAAACATTCCATATTATGAAGAAAATGATAAAGTATAGGAAATATAGTCCAAGT
This sequence comes from Nesogale talazaci, assembly GCA_004026705.1. Taxonomy (NCBI): domain Eukaryota; kingdom Metazoa; phylum Chordata; class Mammalia; order Afrosoricida; family Tenrecidae; genus Nesogale; species Nesogale talazaci. Next base: position 27,070 of record PVJH01022031.1, on the reverse strand, counting down.
TTTTATAAATTTATAAATTCTTAAATTTATTTTTACTTTATTTATAAGAAGAGAAAGTATATTTGCCAGTGTGAAAAGTTAAGAAATTTAAAATGCAATCTAAAATTAGTATATTTATGCAGTATGCAAAATATATTCATGAAGTTGACAACAATTTAACTATTGATGACAAAAAATGTTTGGTATTTTCAAATTGTCTATTCATTTTAATTAAAATCTCCATGCAATTTATCTTTTTTTCAATGATTTTTTGGAGGCTCTTACAGATCTTATAATATTCTATACATCATTTGTATCAAGCGTATTTGTACACATGTTGCCATCTTCATTCCCAAATATTTTCTACTTAAGCCCTTGGTATAAACTCCCCCTTCCCCCCCTTTTTTTATAAATCATTTTATTGGGGGCTCATACAACTCCCATCACGATCCACACATACATCAATTGTATGCAGGCCACATTTGCACACTTGTCATCACTCTCAAAATATCCTCCCTCCACTTAGGTCCCCAGTACCAGTCTTCCATATTTCTCTTCCCTCCCTTCCTCCCCCTCTCCCAGAGAGGAGTTTATATGTAGATCCTTGAAATTGATTCCAGTATCAGGCATCAAAGAACCAAAAATTATATCATTATAAATGAGATTGGAGACTTAGAGCCCATCAATAGGTGAAGTGACATCCTCTTACAGAGGGGTTGCAGGGGGGGAGATGAGTCAGTTCAGGTACAATGTAGTAACAATGAAATATGCAACTTTCCTCTAGTTCTCAAATGCTTGCTTCCACCCACTACCATGCTCCCAATTCTACCAGATAAATCCGGCTAGACCAGGGGATGTACATTGGACTAATTTATTTTAAAACTCATAAAAATTACCTTCACCTTATATTTATTTTCTCATTTCTATAGCCACATAAATAATATATTAGAAAAAATTAAGCAAACATTTGTTAAAATAAAAACCTCTGCATATAAATATCTATTACAGTATCTATCAATAAGATTTTGTTATACAAACTACACATTAGTATAACAAATTCCTATGTGTATGGACTTGTAAACATATGAAGGAACTTCAAAATTTTCATGAGAAAATGTTATTAAAAGACCATGGAATTTTTCCCAAATTTTCTGACATCATTATATACACTGCTTCTAAACAAATTACAAAACAATGTAGATTTGTGTGGATATGTCTATACAGACTATAGCCCAAAAGTGAGTAAAAGCTGGGCTAAGCCCCGGTGGCGTAGTGGTTGTGCGTGGGACTGCAGCCCACTGGGATAGAGGTTCAATTCCTGCTCACAGGAGCAAAGACTGGGCCTCCTACTCCCACCACCAGAGGGCAGTGATACCTAAAAACTAAAAAAAAAAAAAAAAAAAGAGTAAAAGCTGGAAAAATTATACATGAGAAAGACAGACTGGGAAGAGGATAAGGAAATTTTACTTCATACTTTGTACAATTCTATGTTAGTTAAATATTTAATTTTTATTAAAATTTACTCGGGCTGAGCCCCGGTGGTGTAGTGGTTGTGCGCGGGACTGCGGACCACTGGGGTGGAAGTTCGATTCCAGTTCCACGGAGCAAAGGCTGGGCCTCCTACTCCCACCACCTGAGGGCAGTGATGCGCCCCCCCCCAAAAAAAAATAAAATGTAAAATTTACTCCTCAGATAAATATATATAGATGACTATTTATCGCTATGTTTTAAAGGATATGTTACAAGATACTAGTCAATATTCTGCACATAACTAGTAAGGAATTTATTCTGAACAAAATAACAAAACAACTTTTAGTTATCTGATAGTCAACTCTAAAATGACATCAACACTTACGGGACACTGTATCCAGCATTCATATGCAAGTGTATGTCTAAAACATGGATATGTGCATACGTATTTATAGAATCTACCAGTTGTAAAATCTAAAATAATCAAGCATTCTCAATCAGCAGAGCAGGGAGTGACCCAGGCCTGGTTCACAGTACTTGTCTCAATCACCTACTCTCTTCCTCTATTACTAAAAGGAATCCACACACCACCAGAGACTGAGAGACTGCCAAATCTTTTGGAACTGCTTGTATTTCACCAACAGAAAAAAGTAAACACCTTTATGACCATTCCGAAAGGGTATCATCTGAAATATCCTAATGGGTGGTAAACTGAAAATGTCTTAATGGTTTGTGTACAAAGTAATTCTTCCTACAAAATTAATTTCCATAAAAGGAGACTAGCTGCCCTCTCAGTTTACTTCACTTCCTTTAAGACTCTTAACTCCACCTTATTCATGGAGAAATAATTACCCTTCAGGCAGATTCTTTATGGCATTTTCTTTAATAAAAAGCAAAGCAGTTTATGACACCTGAAACAGCCCAATAAAAGAGGGTGGATGGTGGAAAGTGGGAATGCAAAACACATCCTCAACTGGGAGCCTTCAAAAACACCTACTAGCCAAGCTGCACTTGGCAGTGCTAAAGACCTGCCTCAGAGCAGAATGTTGTAAGATATTCTATTTTTACAATGTACAGACTCAAAAGGCACAGAGGTGTGTTTTGTATTTTGCATTTTACTTTTAAAGTGAAACTCTCATACACCTCCCCCTCCCAAAAAAAGATGTTTTCAGACTACAACATGAACTATCCAATTTGATGACAGACATGAATTCAAAGTGACACTACATTTTCCAGAACTATTTCAAGGTAGAAGAAAGTTATTTTTAGAAGGCTACTGAATTTTTATGTCGATTTTTTAAAGGGAAAGAGTGACTAAAAAATAACAGCTATGAAAGGAAAGAAAAAGAATTTCCCCAATTAAATCAAGGTAAAAGAAACTTCTGGAAAACTTGGACATGACTCTTGCAAGTCAGATAAGCACCATTAAAAGCAAGCAGCTTCAAGACTATTTTTAAGGGGATGGGGAGGTTTCCAATATAAGGATAATATACATCACTCCAAGACAAGGTATCTTCTTAAAACATGAAACACTCATGTAAAAATCAATCATCTAGGAGTTGATTTCACACCCAGAACATACTAGTATGAACAACCAAAACCTGTATGAAGGATGCACTCTCTAAAACAAGATCTATTAATGAAGCACCATAACACTCCCACCACCACCCTCGCCACCCCCACTGAATGAGCTTGAGTAAGAGAGTGAGTGAATCTAGGAAGACCTGAATAGGAGACCCGGCAAATCTAAGAAGGCTAGTGTTTCTCAAGCATGTGTATCTCGCTGAATTATTTGCATTGCTTGTTAAAAGTATAGAGGATCTCAGTCCCAACCCTAGATATGTCAACTTAGCAAATGTTATGTAAAACACAAGAATCTGTTTTATTATTAAAAGCTCCAGGCAATCCTGATAAGGTGGTGCAAGCAATACTGTCTCAGAAGCCCTCCTACACCCACTTAAATTCCTCCGGATACACCTAAGACCTAACCACAAGCACTCCAAGGAAAGCCTGGAAACTTTGTCCCTGACTCCCACCATCATCGTGGTCAATAAAACAGTCCCTCCAAATCAGTTATATTCGACCAGTAGTCACAGTGAACTTCCGATTCTTAGGATTTTAAACTGAGCACCAAAACTACTGTCATTGAGATATTTCTGACTCAAAGTGGTCTTATAGAGTAGAACTACCCTGTAGGGTTTCTCACATTGGAATAATTCTTTATAAGAGTAGCTGGTGGACTTGTACCACCAACCCTGCAGTAAACAACCCTAAGCCCAACCTTTACACCACTCGGGACAGGAGTCTTAGTGGCATGGTGGGTTCCATTTGGGGCTGCTAGTCACTAGGTCAGCAGTTCAAACCAGCAGATCTATGGAGGAAAGATAAGAGTTTCTAGTCTAGTAAAGATTTACAATCACAGAAACCCACAAGGATATAGTTCTACTCCGTCCTATAAGGTTGTTAGGAGTTTGAATCAACTTGATGACAATAAATTAGTGTTTTGCTTTTGTTTTTCCATCCTGCAAAGATCATTGTCTTTAGTATGTTTTTACCAACTAGCAGTTTCCCAATTTGGCATGCTTTACGAAGTTACTCTTTTTAAAACGTGCTTCTCTTTGCCATTCTCTATACTGCATACCTCTTACATCCATAATAGCAGACATACCTAGTGGGTGAGGGTGTTTGCACTCAACTAAATCCCCCTTTTCCTGGTCACTTGACCAACCTCATTACACTTTACCAAAACCATCCATGACGGCTTATTTGGACATGTCCAACAGCCCCACTGCACATCACGTCCACATTAAAGTCTTTTACCAGATATAGTAGCATACAGTTAAGATTGCTTTCTCCCCAAACCTTCATAGCACTCTTTTATCATCTATTATAGTGTTTCAATGGTATGCTGACATCCATTTTTTTAATCCTTCATGTAACTTTGATTCTTCACAGAAACAAAACGTATCTTACTCAATTTTGTGTGCCTACAGTTTTCACAGTTCACCAAATGAATGAAACTCATATTAATTTCCCAAGTATAGAAAAGGGACAACGAAAGAAACCAAATCATACCAGAAAATATGTGGGACTGTTCCCCAATTATTATTGCTTAGGCTTCTCTGAAAACTCTTTTTTAAAATTAACAGATCCATATTTCCAAGTATTTGTTATAAAGATCTATACATTTATTTTTATTGAAGATTATATAACTAAAACAGATATAACTAAGACAAACTTATAGGAAAAAATCATTTCATACATTTAAAGTTTCTTTTTATTGTTTTCACTTCCACATCACCTAATTTTGTTCTCAAAGAATTCCTGCACAAATATATCCTAATTTATAAGGAGAATGACTGGAACTTAAGAGATATGAAATAAATTTTCTAAGCTCTAACAGCTTAGTTAGTAAACAGCACTGTTTATTCTAGAACATCTAACTTTAAAGTCAATGTCCTTTCAGTACAGCATAAAACAACAGTATACGTCAGACTGACTTTGTTCATGAGAAAATCACACCACTTCTCTGGGCTTCGCTCAGCTTGATAGTCTGTAAGTGAAGACAGTAACATCCCAGTTGATAGTATGAGATATGACCAAGAATGTATGTGTAAGAGCTCTGTAAATTATTTGTGAGTTTAACTCAGTGGCCCTTATAGTTATAATCCCTTATGTGATATAATTCTGAATTTCATAGACCTATGGTTAGTCCCATTTTGGAGGGTATTACCTACTAATAAACATGAATAAGATGAGATTAATATCTAACCTTACTAGAGGGTGTGAAGCGAGGCACATTCTTTAATGGTTATCTTGGTTACTGCTACTTGCAATGGATGTAAGGAATGCTACGTGAGAGCGGAGAGCACAAATACTGCTTCTAGAATGGCCTGAGAAAAACCTTGGCTGACTAAGATCAGTAGGAGTTAGCCAATGCCTGCTGGACACTTCTGTCCAGAAGCCCTAGGTCAGATGACCCTTTCACAAGGGTCGCCCGATTCATAACAGCAGCAAAATTACAGTTATGAAATAGCATCAAAAATAATTTTATAGTTGGGATCACCACAACATGAGGAACTGTATTAAAGAGTTGTGGCGTTAGAAAGGTTGAGAACCACTGCCTAGGACAATCAGTGTGTAAAATACAGTCCAGGGTACAGAGTTATTAATGTTAACCTGATTGCATTTTGCACTCAATGTAACTCTAACCAAACAACTTTTCCCTGCATGGGTCTGGTAAAAAGTTGGGGTAAAGATACTGAGGGGATTCACCTGTGAGTGATGGTGAACGGGATTCCCTGCATTGCCGTACTGCTGAGTATAAAATGAGAAATAGTGGATGTGACCACAACACCGGCAAGAGTCAGGAGTGGGGCTTGTCCTCTGAGCCCAGCATTTGGCTTACCCCAGCCCAACATTCGGATTTTGAACGAAATAGCATCCGCCACCACGTGAGCTATTTCCTTGAGCCTTTGTTATTTTCTGTGGGACACTGCAATGATTTGCAGAACCCAGAGACATATGGGAATGAGTATACTCAAGAAAAGTGTGGGGATAAAATAATACAGACTAGCAACTTGGAAGAGTTGAACATTTTGGGCTTCTTCAATCTTCAATTCGTTGGGACTAGAGTTTAGTATTAATCTTATAAAAGAAATTATAACAATTCCAAGCCTATTTATTTATATGCACTAGCATGAATTAGCTTAATATGAATAAAAGATATAGTGATTCATATAAAGCAAATTAATTCTGTCAAAATTTCTATTTCCAAACAAGTTTTATTGAAATGCTTTGCTAAAAATGTTTAGAATTTTACATTTTCTAATTTAATTCCTCTAAAAATTAAATCTTCAACAACAAAAATAAATGATCTTTTAACTCCATTTACCAATAATAGAACGAAGGTTTTTTCAATTTCACACTTTCAGACCAAAGCGTGCTGTTTTTCTTCCTCTGTAAACTACATATCACACGCAATGGAATTTGAACCTGAAAGATAAAAATGCTGAGCTGGCTAGACCATGATCTCAGATTAGCAATGTGCTAGTAAAACCATGCTTTGCACAGAATGTACCTTGTTTCTGGAGTCATGCGGGAAATGTATCTAAGGTTTCAAATTGGTCCCTCTTGGGGTCACTGATTAGATTTCAACACAGGAGGTAGGTGAAAAGAAAAGATGAGGACGAGAAAACAGTATTAAAGAAGTGATTCTCAGCTGGAATAACCATGAAAAACTTTACAATTATATTCTTTGCCATGTATCAAAATGTATAACAAGTATATTAAACCTATGACTGATTAGATGTGAGTTAGAATGATGATAAAGTTATGAATATAGGTTTTAAAAGCAGGCTTTAAAATAATCACAAGCACGAAAAGTGACTGTCAAAGTAGGAAACTGATCCTGAAATATGTTTGTAACAACACAAATGACTTGTTTGTTAAATGCAAAATTGTACAAAAAAAGCAATGATGATTAGCATAATCATTCATTAACTAGTCCTAAGGATGGACCTTATTTGAATCCTGATTCAAATAAAATTATAAAATGTAATATCTACATGGACATAAGCACACACTAATATGTACTTCTGAAGGATGATGGAAAATGAGAATGCTGTTATCTGATATTGGAAAATTGTTACTTTTTAGGTTTGATAATGGTGTGTGTGTGTGTGTGTGTGTGTGGTTTTAGGCATCCTTACTTTTGGATCCACACACTAAACTATTTGAAAGAAATGATATGATAGCTGGCATTTGTCTGCAAAGAAACCATAAGTGAGGTGAGGAGTCAGTAAAAACAGATTGTGTGCTGTTGAATCTCAGTAATGAATTTGAGAACTTTTTATTTTGCCTACTTTTTAATATTTTAATATTTCTACATTAAAGTTTAAAATTTTCTTTTCAGTGAGTTTAATACCAGTTACACTAAATTGAAAACTCTGACTAGAAAGGAATTAAAAATAAATTCCCCAAATGTACTTCAAAATAAATGCTCAATGTAGTTTTGTTCTTCAAATAATGCATTTTTAAGCCATGTTCTCCCCTTATCCACTCTTCTATGCAACTCAATTTTTAAATGCTAATTTTATTATTTTACTATCATTATATAAATAACTCATAACCTACTTTGTAAGCAAATGGTACAGACAGAACTGCTCCTTGGAAGCAAGAATGGTGAGATTTTGCCTCATGTACTTTGGTCTCATATATCAGGAGTTTGTCTCGTGTACCAAGGGACAACGTGCTTGGTAGTCTTCACTGTTTGCTGGGTGACATCCAGGCAGCTCCAACCCATTGTGACCTTATGCATACCAGAATGAAAGACGGCCCAGTCAACTAGAGGCACAGGGGTAAACAGGAAGGCCATCGACAAATGGACTGACACCGACGCTGCAGAGATGAGTGGAAGACAACAATTTTGAAGATGGTAGAGGGCCCAGGAGTGCTTCATTTTGTTCTACATAGGGCTGCTATGATTCAGAACTAACTCAACTGCAACTAACATTATCAAAACAATTCAGAGCATCTATATTTCAGAAGCATATATTTTATTATTGGGATATTTTCAAAGTTTCAGTATATTTATAACAAATCAATAAATTCCCAAGAAAAGAATTTATAAGGAACCTACCCTTTCCTTTCTCCTGACATTAATCTTCCTATCTGTTGTGCTTCTGGCACCACAATGATAGATCAATACAATTATAGAAAATGATTTCTAAAGGTCAGGAACAAAAATCCATCACTAGACATTCATTTCAGTTATTGGACTCTCCCATAAGAATAATGTAATTAAAAAAAATCCTCATACTAATAAAAACAATGACTGTCCTTTGTGGACCTGGACACCTGTGTCTACACACCTGTGTACCTTCATATAACCTGGTGTCATTTGGGACTAAGAGGAGTGAAGGGTCCACGTGGGAGTCATCTGTATCAATCAGGTCATAGCCAAACAGGCCTCTGTGTCGGGATGGCCTTCTGAAAAATCTGGAAACTCCAGTATTTTCCTCCTTGGAAGCAGGAGATATTTCTCTCTCTCTGCTGACCCCTTGTGAGATATCCCTGAGAAGTAACATGGACCTACCCTGATGCAGTCCTGGAAGCTGGAGAAGCACGTGAAGACCCCTGACAGCACTGAGATGCTTACAAAGGCACTGGATCCAAAGACTTTCTATCCATTGGCCTATGAAAATCCTGCATTCAGTCTCATTGCATGTGTTTTTTCCGTGAGTTTAAAGAGAATTTTAGAGATTGGTATCAGACCTATAGACTAATAGCAGATTCATGGGCTGGACTGCATTGGGTTTGGGATACTTAATGTACAATTACCCTTTATATAAAACTCTCTCTTATATACATGTGTGTTTATAAATTTATTTCTCTAGTCTACATAGACTAATAGAACACCAAATGCAGCAAAGAGATGCTAGCCTCAATTCTGAGCCCACAGCTATTTGTTAGTTAATTCAAAAGTTAGTTAGCTCAAAGGTCTTAAAGTTAACTGTAGTCTCAATATACTTTATCTTTTTTTTACTTAAAAAAGGGAATACATCTTTAGATAATACTTCAAAGCCCATTAAAAATATAAGAACACTTTATAAGGAATAATTTCAGAATAATACTTCAAATAAAATTTGTACTATACTATAAATCAGCATCTACCAATTATTTTTTACTATAAATATTTTTAAACTCAGCAGAGACAATTTAAAGGCAAAGGATGAAAGCTGTCAAAGCACAGTGAGAAAGCCACGTGAAGGCTGTATCTGATCTCCACTTTGCCTACACAGAGGGAAAGGAGGATCCAGTTCTGCACCAGTCCAGAGCCAACAGCCACAAGACAGTGATCAGACACACTTCCACATCCCATCTTTATTTTTCCTTTCCTCACACTAACAGCCCCTCCCATGGCATTCCACTTTTCTGCTGCATTCAGTAATTGTTGCAAAGGCCACAAAGGAATCATAGGCAACAGCCACAATTAAGGAGTCTTATAAAGGAAGTTAACAGGTTGACACAGCCAGGAAAAGAAAGCTTTAAGAATATAGTCACGGGTGCACAACAACACCTCTCCTCAGGCAGTAACCAAGCCTCTCTCTAATCTTCAGCTTCTCCGCCACATGGACACACAGGGTCCCTTTCCCACCCACTGCTCTGCCCCACAATCTCATAGCCAAGGCACTGCCCTCAGCACCGTTCCTTTGATCCATCTCAGGGTCTCCTTGCCTCAGCCTCTGGTCTCAGTGTGCTGTGGTCTCTGCTGCCTCTGCCATTTCAGGCAGGAATTTCTCTGTCAGCTTTGAGGAAGAGCACTGTCCCTTCACCTTCTGATTGCTAATTCCCTGGAGATAGATGCCCATGCACTTTAGCCTCTATCTTACCCCATGTTCCTGCTCTGCTCACTTGTTTTATCTCTTAGAGTTCTAAAAATTTACTGATGATTAAATTAAAGATGATGGTTTATAGTATAACCCACTAGTTAATGAGCTTTTAGCTCTGGACTTCTCTCAATTTCTCAACTTGCCCTTCGTCACCCTTTTCCTAGTGGTATTGCTCAATGGGCAGATAAGATTCAAAATTTAGTAAAAGATAATGCAATTGTCTTAATGCAGGGCTCTGAATATGAGATGTGCTCTTGCTCTCTGCTCATCAGTTTGAGCCTCATCAAGTCTCACCATGATCTACTGTATTGGAAATGCTATACTAAACCATAGCCTACATAGAGCTCATCCTAACTGATTGATGCCTTAAGTGCCTGACTTGCTATCAAAAATGAATAAGCAAAACAACAACAAAAACACCAAACTGTTGAAAAATTAAATATTACCTAACAAAAGAAATGAATCCAAGAATAATATAGGTTTGCCTGATTAAAACATAGTACTGATTTTTAAGGATATTCATAGCCAAATGACATCGTTTGCTTCATTAATAACTTTCTACGGATATAAAGAAATACAGAAAGACCACATGAGTGAGTTTCAAAAATTTCATGAAAAATTGAATTAAAAGATAATGGAATCTTTCTGAAGTCCCTTGTATATTAAAATGTTTTACAAATATTTATAACCACAGACAAAATTTTCATTAAATTGTATCATTACCTTTCTTCTACTTCAAATCATTTAAAAACCAACTGAAAACTGAAAAACAAGGAGCCAGAGCCTTATTATTCTCCTCCAAATGTCAACTTTTTAAAAACTTATAAACATCGAGAAATCAAATAAACCAATCCCATATAAGGAATTGTCTTCAGAAGCCCAGGCTACTTTTTAATGCTTTAAGAATGCTTAAATACACAAATCAAGAAAATGTTCGGTAAGGTTACAGAGTTCATCACCAGGCTGAACTATGTGCCAAAATTCACCAACTCATATTAAATAAAATTGCCTTTACTGGCATTGGGTTAGGAACCTTTAATTCCCCAGATTCTAGAATATAGTAAAGGTTGACTCTACTTAAAGCAGTCAAAGGCCACCCAAGATATGCCAAAGGCAATATGGCCAAAAAAGCAAGGATAACTGCCAACAGTAATTCTACCCAGGTCTCTGAAACCCCAAACCTCCTCTTCCCCTCATGCTCATGCACCTCTGCATCGAACACACTAGAAGGAATATAGCACACAGCCTTTGAAGAAAAGAGGAGCAGGAATGGGGAAGGGCGTTGTTCTTGGACTAAATACCCAAACTCATTTGAAATATACCTGCATCGTGAAAAATACCATAACATTCATAACAAAAATAATTTATATTTATATTGCACACACTTTTGATGAGGTTATGTTCCAAGTGCTTTAAAATTATAAAGTAAACTCATCTCCACAGCAACTCTATAAAACTGTTAGGCACTCCACATTACAGCTGAGAAAACTGCAGCCAGAAAACTTTTATCATTTGCTCACAACTAAAACAAGTATTAGTATTGGGCCTTGAACCTACCATGGCTGACCTCAAAGCCTATCCTCTTAGACATGAAGCTATCCTACCTTTGTATCCCTATTACTCTTTTAAACCATATCCTGTAAACTTGAAAATTTTAAGTGTAGGACTAACATTTTGGGATATTACCAAACACCAACTCCACCCCATCAAGCTGACTCTGACTCGCAGCAGCTGTGAAGAGAACTGCTCCAGAGGTGTTCCACGGCTGCCATCTCGATGGGGGCGGCTTCAAACCCCTGTCTGTGGCTGATGGCTCGCCTAACCTACCACATCGGGACTCCAATATATGACAGAAAACCCAGAACTGTAAAGGTCTTCAAGGCAGCTAATCCAAACGATGCAATGCTACATATAGACGCCAGTAAAGTCTCTTTTTTCAAGGATATTTACCCCAAATAGCCACACTAGTTTTCTATATATTCCAAGTGTGAGTATTTAACTTTTGTTGCTGCTATTTTCTACCTAGTTTAAATTGGAATACACATATGCACTCATGAAGAGAAAAAGTTAAATTTCTTTATGAAATACAATTATTACAAATTCCTATTTTCAAAGGCAAGGGGGTAATGGACCCTAGTTAAAATATAACAACTCTAAATAAAATATAACTATCTTTAAGGAGGACAATAATTGAACTACTTATAAAACAAAGGGACATTTTTATTCACTCAATCTATAACGTCCAAGCTACTATAAATGTAAAGGTACCCAAGCAGAAATTAACTTTGCAAAATTATCAAGGAAACAAAGAGGATGCCTCCTCAGTTTACTAGCTTCCCCTTGTGTCCACTATGTATATTTTCCCACTATACAAAATGGTAAGAGTACTAAAGTGTCACAAAGTGGCAAGTATGTATAACCATACTTCAGAGTCAAGAGATACATGGCCAAGTCATTAACTTAAGACATTTGTTAAAGTATAAATAAAATACAATTTCAATTTTGAGCTAGTAAAGTTATTTATCTGGTACAAGATGCAACAATTGCATAAATTTATTCTCTGTATATCTATATCCATCTCTCTTTCTTTGTGCCAATTCTGATAAAATGTTACATTGTCATTAAATACAGAAATTATTTCATCTGTATTGTTGCTTTAAATAAATTAACCTAGGGGTTAAATTTTAATTTCTTCCACTTCAAGTAAAATTCAGTAAATGCCTAATTGTTCTTGGCTAAGACCTTGCCATTAAATTTTTTATTAAGGAAATTGAATATTTTTGTATATATTATAAATAATGTCTAGGAGAAATACTAAGGGCTTAAAGCTCCATCCATTTGTATTGGCCCCAGGGTGTTATTTGTGAGATGAATTTGAAACAAAATCTAACAGTTCAATAAGCTGTTTTTTCTTGTGTTCTATATTCAATATTTTCCTTTTAAAATTTTTAAATTTAAGTTTTCTTTTTAAAATGGCCATTACTGTAAATCATACTTCTGGTAAAAACCGTATTTGACCATGACACTCGAGTCTACTGCATGTGCAAAGACCTGAGTGGATCAAAAACCAAGCACAAAATCTTACTTAAATGGGACTGCTAATTGACTTCCAAACGTCACTAAAGCTAGCACTTGCTTCAGCAAATGAATGGAAATTAGTACATATTTCTAATTATTTGCTACAAACTCTAATGAAGTAAATCATCTGTATTAGGTTTGAAGATTACCATTACATGAATTTAGAGAGCAGTTCTCCATTAGAGTAAGTTCCTCCTTTGTATAGTAGTTTCCTTTGATGAGACAATTTCTCTTTATATGGTTTCATTGCCTTTCCCCTCTGGCAAAATTCTAAGGGAGAAGTTTCATTGATTATGAAACTTTTAATTGGGATAACTTAGATAATTGTCTAGACATAACAAAACTCAAGTCTTAAAAGGAGATGAAAGTTTAATGATGATAATAAAATTAAAACACTTTGGAAAAACTGCTACTCTCCAAGAAAATTTTGTTACTTTTATTGGAAATTTCAACAGAGGCATAATCCAGTGACAACGGAAGTCAAGGCAACTAGACTTTGCTTATCAGGTAAGTTAGAGGGTTACCAGGTGTGTTAGTAGGGGTAGACTAGAGAAACAAATTCAGACTCTCATATAATAAAGAGCTTTATATACAAGAGCATTTGACTATTGAGAAACCATCCCAGGCCAGTCTAGATCAAGTCCCTAAGTCTGATATTAACCCATTTGTCTGATACCAATGTGAAAATTCCTCTTCAGACTCATGAAGCACATGCAATAACGGCAAGTCAAGAAGATCACAGGCCAGTGGGTGGGTAGTTTTGTGGGTACAGTGGCAGTAGAAGTATCTCAGCACTGGCAAGGGTCGCCACATGGCTCCTTTAGCTTCAGGGCTCTAGAATATCTCCATGTGTCTTCTCAACAGGAATATCTCTTAGGGAGTGTGTATCCCGCCTCCAGCAAGCTATTTACCTCCTTAGTGGCTCTCAATGAGGTCATAAAGCTGTGACCTACAATAGGCTAAGCTCCAACCCTTCCCTTTTAAGTCTCAAATTGACAACAGATTACATAACTACCAGATAAGTTCAATGACTTCAAATATACATTCAGGATGTAAAACATAAAAAGTTTTAATGATCATGTATTATAATGCGATTAAATCTTCCCAGGAAACATTTTCTGCAAGTAAAATTTGCACAATTTCAACTTTATCTCATTCAAATTTAGCAAAATGCCATTCATTCCATCTTTGCAGAAATGAAAAAATGTGCAAATATTAAGAACCATGGATGGCCAAAAGTACAAATAAATTTGTCCAGGAACACTGATAGCCAGAAAGCTCCTCAAAAGCAAGGATGGAGAGGCTTCATCTCCTTTACTTTGGGCATGTGTTCAGAAGAAATCAGCTCCTGAAAAGGGGCATCATGCTTGGTAAAGTAGAAGGCCAACAAACGCAGACACAGACCTTCAATGAGACAAAGTAACAAAATGGCTACAACCTGGGGCTCCAACATAGTGATGTTTAGCACGGTGTACTATCTATCGGGCAATGTTTCATTCATTTACATACGTGGTCACTCTGCGCTGGAGCAGACTCAATAGCGCATGACAACATATATTTAACCTGATGCCTTTTCTTATTCATAGCCAATGTTCAAACAAAATCTATCAAACACACAAATATCGTACCACCTTTACAACCTTTTAAATATAAAATAGGAAATCTAGTGGTGTAGTGGATTACACTTTGGGCTGCTAATTGCTAAGTCAGGCATTCTAAACCACCACCCTCTCCCAGAGAGAAAGATGAGATTTTCCATGCCTGTAAAAATTTACTATCCTTTGCTTCCTAAGTGCTTTCCCCTATTTCGTTTTTCTTTCCTCTTGTCCCATTATCATGTTCGACCTTCACTTGACTTTCAGTAATTCCTCTTGGACACAAGGCACTTGATCAGACCACACCAGGCATCCTACACCCTCCTTCCCATAGATTTTAGATGCCATTTTTTCCCTGTTCCTGGGTTTGTTGGCACACCTTTTTCCTTTCTCCCACCTCCCCCTCTCTCATGTCACCCCAAAACCTTCAATCCCATTTTTTGCTCCTCCGGATTTTTTATTTTACCTATCGTATCTAGACAGACACGCAAAAACATAAATAAGCACAAAAACAAAACAAGTCAAAAAAACCAACAAAAAAGCCAGGTATGTTTGTTGACCTTCCTGAGTGTTTTCTGGTTGAGTCTGATGGGGTGCCACACCCCAACCCTTGGTATTTCTCGTATTCATTGCTTTGCTTTCTGATGCACCCCTCTAGTGGTGTGCCAGGGTGCGATTGGGCACATTTATCTAAATACAGGCATGTACATGTGTATATATAAGGATAGGGAAATGGATCAACGCAATGTTAAGTATGAAGTTAAGCAATAAGGTAGCAGATAGACATTGGGCCTCTAGTTAAGTACTCCCTCAACGCAAAAACACTTTGTTCTAATAACCAGACATTTCTGCAATGCTCACTTTCTGAAGATTGCCAAAGACAAAAACAGGTGCGTAAGGAAATCTGGTGAACAACACTGATGGTGCTCAGCTATCCAGATTTATGTAGTGTCTGAGGTCTAAAAAGGCTTGAAGACAAACAACCAACCATCTAGCTGAGAAGCAGCAACGTTCATACTGAAGAAGCACACCAGCCTGTGTGATCATGAGGTGTCAATGAGATCAGGTACCAGGTACAAAAGACCCAGAACAAAAAATCATATTGATGTGAATGAGGAGGGCAGAGTGAAAGCCCAAAGCCCATCTGCAGACAACTGCACAATCAACACACACACACACACACACACACACACACCGGTCCCCCGGGTCACAAGGAGGAGATGAGCCTGTCGGGGTGCAGCGTACCATCGAAGAAACATACAACCTTCCTCTAGTTCTTTTTTTGCTTGTTTGTTTTGTTTTGGGGGGCATCACTGCCCTCAGGTGGTCATGGGTACTACCTAGTGCTGCCCTGCGAGCCGCCACTGGATTTGAACCGCCATGCCCACGGGCCACAGTCCCGCACTCAACCACTAACACCACCGGGGCTCAGCCCTTCCTCTAGTTCTTTAATACTTCCTTCCCCCCACTACCATGACCCCAATTCTATAGGATAAATCCGGTTAGACCAGAACATGTACAGAGCAGCACAGGATATCCAGGGTAGATAAAGCCCTCAGGACCAATAATGAGAGCAGTAATACCAAGTGGGGAAGATGAAGGTGAGGAGACAAGATTACAATGATAGATGTATAATCCCTCCCAGGGGGAAAAACAGCAGAAAAGTAGATGATGAGAGACTGTGGTCAGTGGAAGGTATGAAAAAAAAAATTTACAAATTATCAAGGGTTCATGAAGGAGGGTGGGGAATGAGCTGATATGAAGGGCTCAAGTAGAAAAATGTTAAGAGAATGAGGATGGCAACAATTGTACTAATGTATTTGTCAAATGAATGTATGTATGTATGGCTTGTGATAAGAGCTGTAAGAGCCCCCAATAAAATGATTTTAAAAATATATTTTTCTTAATTTTTACTGTCGGCTGAGCCCTGGTGGCATAGTGGTTGCGTGCGGGACTGTAGTCCCCAGGATGGCGGTTCAAATCCAGCAGCAGCTCTCCAGGAGCAAGGCTGGGCTTCCCACTCCCACCAGGGCAGTGATGCCACACACACACACACACACACACACACACACACACTTTTTTACTGTCTAGGAAACACAAATGGGCAGCTCTACTCTCTCCTACAGGTTCTCTAAGAGTTGAATTTTCTCCATGGCAGCAACTCCAGGATTTTGAAATTCCAAAATTAATTAAAAATTAACATTTTTCCTAATAAAATAGTATCGCAATCAGTACTTTCCAATTTTAAGAGAAAATATTTGTGTACCAGAAACGAACCCAAAAATTCTATACTGAAAGTATCTTACTTTAAGGTCCAAAAGCTACTGTTGTAGCAACTAGCCACACTGTGGGGTTTTCATGATTAATGTTGGTAAATAACTAAGTTTAACTCTCTAAATCCACCTGCCTACATTCCATCTGATACTGTCTCTAATAGTGAATAAAGTCATGCTGTCCGGTGCACAAACCAAACATACACTCATCTCAAGGTCTCTATGTGCTTATCTCTCCCTGCCCGAATGTAAGTGAGACAGCAAAGATTTTGCTTTATTCACTGCTTTATTCTCATTGCCAAGTGCAGTATCTGCTATGGAACAAGAATTTGGCCAAGTGAGTAAATGAATCAAAGAATTAGCAGAAATGATTCATATTATACATACACCATTTGTATAAATGACTCAAATTTGTTTATTTCAGAGTCATTAGGTTTTATGATTTGTGATATTCACAGAGCTTATAAATCTTGTGTCCACATTAATTTTGTCTCCAGATAACTGCATTGTCAGACGCCCACCCCAGGTACAGCTGGCTGTAGCCAGTAAGTAAGATTGGGTAAAGAAACAGAGAGAACTGCACTCAAAAATCTGTTAACGTTTCAAAAGCTCCTAGATAGAGATAGTGCCGATGGGTTATTATTTAGAGATATTGTTTATCTTCTCTAATAAACATTCAATTAGTATCTCTCTTAAAATAAAATGTATCTGATGGGTTATTATTGAGATATTGTTTATCTTCTCTAATAAGCATTCAATTAGTATCTCTCTTAAAATAAAATGCATCCATTAGAAAATAAAAAATTGTCCCTAGAATAACTGTCTCTTACCAGTAATACATATTAGCTACGCCACTTGAAAGAATAAAATAACCACAGCAAATGACAGTTGCTATAGAAAGAATGTTTAAATTGGAAGTACTACTGGGACCAAGCCTCCATTCCAGTATTTTATGTGGCAGATAGACGGAGACAGTCCTCTTAGTCAACAAATATTTATTATGCACCTATTATCAAAAAGTTACTTCATTCACTTTAAACTGCAGTGTATATAGGGCAGTGTGTGTGTGTGTATGTGTGTGTGTGTGTGTGTGTAAATGTGCTTCTAAAAAAACTCTATAGAAAGATTTATTTAAAAAACCTGGAATCTGATTTATAAGAAAATGTTACCTAGAGTATACAAGTATTACTACAATTCTAGCTACAAAATTGTTTTAATTTATTACTATTAGTAAATAGTCATCAATATTAGGAATCTCTGGTGGCATGGTGGTCATGAGGTCAGTAGTTCAAATCCATTCACCAGTCATTCTGAGGAAGAAAGATAAGACTTACTGTTTAAGTAAAGATTTAGAGTCTTCCAGTCTTCACAGAATGCCATGAATTGAAATGGACTCAATGGCAATTATGTGGGGTTTTGGCGTAAGAAGATAGCCTTTAGCACTGTCACTAACCTAATACTTGATATGGCTGCTATGCACTCTTTAAAGACCTTCACATGTGCTAATTTATTTCATTCTCTCAACATTCTCATCATGTAAGTACTACTTTTACTGCTTTTTCCCAAGTGAAGAAACTGGACTAGGCTGAGCCCTAGTGGTGTAGTGGTTGTGTGCGGGACTGCAGCCCAAAGGGTTGACAGTTCAAATCCAGCAGCTGCTCTCCAGGAACAAAGCTGGGCTTCCTACTTCCACCAGGACAGTGATGCCACACACACACACAGACACACAAAAAAAAAAAAGAAAGAAAGAAAGAAACTGGACTAAAATTTAGGGAATTTCTGCTCTAAGATTTACACTCAGGCTGAGTCCTGGTGGCGTAGTGGTTGTGCACAGGACTGCGGCCCACTGGGTTGGAGGTTTAAATCCAGCAGCAAGGCTGGGCCTCCTACTCCCACCACTAGGGGGCAGTGATGCCCCCCCCAAAAAAAAGATTTACACTCAAGATTACTAAACCAAGTAGCATGTATCATTCCTAAAATGATATTCTGAGACAAAATACAAGACTTTAAAGGTCCTTGGAGGAAAAAAATCCAATATAGAGAGACATTTAACTCATCATTTTCCTAATTCAAAGTTGTCTTAAGTTTTCTGTTTCTTAATTTAAAGTGAGAAATTAATTGCTGATAGATGATTTTAATTATTAAAATAAATTCAGAAAGAAAATTCTACCTAAAAGACTGTCTCTACATATCATATAGAAAACTTAATAATGTTATACATATTCAAAAGTTAGTCTGTGAGGCATTACACCCACTGCTGTATAACATGGAAGTTTCCAAAGAAGAGCTCATGGGGTGAAAATTACTGTTTTTCAAAAACGGAGGACAACCAAATCAGATCACAAAATGGACAATAAGTACATCACTACAAAATGACTTTATCGTTACACAATCGGCAAATCACACCATTATGTAACAGTCAGACTACTGAGATTCATGACCCAGCCAAGTTGACACATAAGCTTAGCCATTCCACCAAGTTTTCCCTTGCGTTTGTTATTGCTTCGTGTAAACTGGCACTCAACTGATATTTTTAGCCATTATTGTAAATATGAAATGTCAGATAACAAGATAATAAGTAATGAATAGGCATAACTTGCAAATATCCCACAAAATGCAGGAAAATAGTTAACTATGCCCTAAGTTTATCAAAATTGACCTTAAGAGTATACAGGTTAAATCAACTATTACGATGCTGTGATTTACTACTACAGCCCCTCAGCTATAAGATATTAATGACACCATCATCCATTGACAGTATTTCTAGGCATAAAAACTAAATATACTAAGTAGTGTCAACTCTCACCCTTCTCTTATTAACACTAATGCTAATCAAATGATATCTATGAAAACCCCTAAAGTAAAAAACATTTAAATTTTATAAACACCCTCTACATGAAATAACAAAAGGGTCACCAAACATAATTCTTGGCTCTGGTTGGATTTAACCAACCAACTGGCTAAAACATACTTTTCAAAAATAGACACATTAAAAGTCTTTTTCAGCTCAAGTGACCTGGTCTAGAATAAACATCCTAACACTCACTTGGTCTTTGAAGCAGACTCTAACAAACGCATTGCTAGCATAATTTGTAAACAACTCCTGAATGTGTACACAACATTTCCTTATTAAAGTAGAAAAGGTCATAACATCACAAGGAAATGAAAACAGAAGCCATCTGGGGAACATGCTGTTTCTAAAAGTGAAAATTGAAAGAAAAAAATTCAAATGAGCAATTTTTTTAATGTAACCGGTATGCAAATAGAACAAAAATATTTTTATAAAGCTTTTTAAAACAAGCACATATGAAATTAACAGTTTTATTTACAAACAATCACCTAGGAAAGCTCTATGCTTCATTGCCTCCATCCTCCCCAAATATTTAGAATTCTTTCCCTGGAATGTCCATCAACACCAATTTGGAAAACATACCAGCCTGTAGATATGGTCATTACAGTAGCAATGAGACCAACTTTCTCTAGCTTAGCTCTAATCCACAGGCACCAACTATTTCCCAAATCCCCAGCAATCTCATCCCAACATCACCCTGACACAAATACCTTTCTCCCTGTCATTACCCTCCTGAGTTCTCATCAGCTCTCATTGCGGGCGGCACTAGGCATACTTACTCACCTTCATTCCACTGTTGTCCTCCTTGGTCTTGATGACGCATACTGGCCACCTGTCTGTTTCTTGAACCTATTCAAGCTCTTTCCCCTTTCAAGGGCTTTGCGTTAGATGTTCTCTGTCTGAAATGCTTCTCCCCTGGCTTTCTTTTCCCATGACTAACTTCTCCATCTTAAATCAGAGACCTTCCTTAAGCATCCAACCCAAAGTAAAACCCTTTCCTGAGATACCCATCATCTCCTCCCAATTACTCTGTATCATATCAACTAATTAAATTACATAGTTTACTTATGAATTATCAATTATCAATGCCTTTACAGTGATACAAGGCTGATAACATCACAAACTTTGCTTTGTTTGCTTCTGTATTTTTCAGTGACAACAGCAGGCCTTCAAGACTAAATCAATGACCCCATCCCCACAAGTAGGTAAAACAAATTCCTCTAGCCACTGCTATTCCTCTGTTGCCTCCGTGGATTCTACAGATCCCGATCTAGAGTTCTGCTAGCCTGGCAAAGGCTGCATAGTCACTGGGGTCTTTTCAGTTTTTAGAGCTAATTATGTGTTTTTCCTCTCTGTAAGCTCCTTCCGACATCTGAAACCCATGTGTCCTTATGTCAGAAAAGGGAGAAACATCCTCTTACCCAAGATCTGGTACCATGTACAGTAAGAATCAGTGACTATGTAATGACTAATACTTTCTTTCATTGTTCTGATCTAAGTTCTGCCAAAAGGCAAGGTCAGAAAACACCTAGAGGATATATCTATCTATTCAACACATATATATTACCTCTCCTAAAAACAGTCAACACAATAATGATAAAAGCGTATAAGGATCCAGCGTGAGGACACTTCATTTCTCTCTCTTCTAAAGAGTCCTGATGGCACTGCTGGGTAAGCATTGCACTAATTAGCCACAAGGTTAGTAATTTAAAGCCACTGGTCACTTTAGACTGGGTAGGAGGGGGGAGGGAAGGGGATGCTGAGGCTGTCTGCTCCCATAAAAACTTCAAGCCTAAAAAACCCTATCTAGAGTCACTATGAATTTGAGTGGCAGTGTGTTGAGGAAGACTTCTAGTTGTGTAGTAGATTAACTGTTGGGCTGTGAAGCACAAGAAAGGTAGTTCAACACAAGAGCTGTTCCTGAGGACAAAAGCGAGGCTGTCTCCCCTCATAAAGATTTTATTGAGGACACCCAAAGGAGCCATTCTACCCTGTTCTATAGAGCTGCTCTATGTCAGAATCCATTCAATGGCAGGAGGTGGGCTTTTTCTCTCTCGTTCATCTTTCATGCAAACAGGATACACACAAAAAAGCATTTCAATTAAAGCTCACCTAACTTCCACATATGCCCAAACAAGCTGGAGTTCACAGGCACAGACGTCACCTTTTGTATTATTTAAAAGGGTACCTTTCATAAAAAGTTCTAACAGTACAAAAGTGTAGAGGAAAAAAAGTGAATGTTTCATTAAGCTCATTGCCCAGAGCAGTTCTGAAATTCTGTAGGTTTTATTTCCTTCTGTAATTGCTATACTTACAGACTGGTCTTACTGGGGGCCGGGGTCAGTTCTGGGAGTCATCAACAAATTTAAAACCTTTTCAAGGAAAATGCTGGGGGTGTGGAGTGGCCCTCAAATTGTCATAATAAGACTATAATGGACTAGCTTCCTACAGAAGATCCACAATATCCCAAGGGGGAAATGTTGGAATTTTTCCAGGAACTTTTTCAAGGCCTCTCAAATCCTTTTACACCAATTCAAAAGCTGAAATGTAAGCATAGGTTGCCCATTGTTGTGGCTGACACAAACAGACACCAGGATCACCAGGGGAGTCATATTCAGAACAAATTCCGGCGGAGAGAGCAGACTCTGTACCTCTGGAGGCCAAGGATGCTATTATACAATATTACCTCAGGGGTATTTCCTAGAAACTGGAATCCTGACCAGGATTAGAAAGAAAACCCACGTCTCATCAATTAATTCTCAACGTCAATCATGGGCATTAATGACAAAAAAAAAATAGAAAATAAAAAGTAGTTACTATTTTCCCATTTATTTTCTGTTATACTGGTGCCTTGGTGATGCTGTTGGGTAAATGCTGGATTATTTAGAGGAAGGCTGGTGCTTCAAACCCAGCAGCCACACCATATTATACTCCTATAATGATTGACAGCCTTGGAAACCCTATATTGGGTAGAGATGAGGTATGAGTGACATGAAGGCAATCAGTTATTGGTTCATTCTATCATAATGATCAATTAACATTACTAATCATACACTGGGAATTCCAACATGATCTTGAATAAATAGGGTTTGTGCTAATTTTCCTTGTTCAGAAGTTCATGATTTAACAAAAAACCTTTTTAGGAATCCCAAGGGGATGCAAAAGGGAGCCTTGATGGTTTAGTGTATTGGATTCTGGGCAGCAACCTATAAAGTCACCAGTTCAAAACCACTGTCACTCAAGGAAGAAAGATAGGACTTATTACTTCCATAAGGAGTTACAGTTTTATAAAAATCCTACCATTGCGTGCCTACCGCCCTGATATGATCTCTGAAGACAAATGTGTGCATAATTCTCACACAAAATGGAGAACAATGAACCACTTAAGATGTAAAGAATCTTAGGTAGAACATCTGTGATTAAGTCCTGTAAAAAGGAGAAAGCTGGAATGCAGCTCATCTGATTTGAAAAGATCAAAGTGTGTTGCAACACAGGCGAGCACAGCTATGACTAAATAGGCATTTTCATATTGTGGGTAGAAAAATCTCTACAGAGATGTTTGGCAATAGAAATCAAAATTGAAAACTCATTAAATGCTTTGGACTCAGCAATTCCATTTCTAGGAATTATTCTACAGCTATACTTGTCTGAGGGGGCTTCAAAAGTTCCTAGAAAACTTCTGAGGGCACCTCTTATACATGTGTAAGAATGACACTGCAGCCCTGCCATTAAGAGTAAATAACCACTTGCAACAATTCACAATTAACTCAACACTGACTTTTTGGGCTTTTAAGACTAGAAACAACAGAATTACATAGCAATATCTACCAATGATAATAAATGCAAACCACAGAACACAACAAAGCTACAAAAATAAAGATCAATATAGACCAGTGATTCTCAGCCTGTAGGTCACAACCCCTGTGATCTTTCACAGGGGTCGCCTGATTCATAACATAGCAAAATTACAGTTATGAAGTAACAACGAAAACAATTTTATGGTCGTGGAGGTCACAACATGAGGAACTATATTAGAGAATTGAGGCATTTGTAAGTTTGAGAACCACCGAATACTGTCTTTGGAGAGATACATAGTAAACTGCTAACACTAATTTTTTTCCTTGAAGAAGTAGGGAACAGTAAAACATGAGATCTCTGTGTATCTTGTTATGTCTTCTGAATCTCCAACCATATGAATTTTACCTTTTAAAAAAATGATAAACTTTAAAAGCAGAGGAGTGTGAAAGGTTTAAGCAAAAAGGGTTCTGAAGTACCAAATTTGCCTCAGTAAATAAGCGTTTTTATATTTATAGCCTTTAAAAATTGTCTCCTTTGCTCCTAGCAATTAATTTTTCTTGTTCATTTCCTCCAACTGAGCTTCCTAACTCACTTTACCCTTTTCCATTTAGGCTGAACAGGGACATCTGCTGCAACTGCTGTGGCCTGAGGGGAAACTAAACACCTATGAGGTTAATGAACTTTATCCCAGTAACTGACATACACAATGGTAACAGCATCAACTGTTAAAAGTAATCAGAGTATTTACAGAAGGATGGGTGACTCCACTGAAAGAACAAGAAAGAAAAAGTGAAGCTGAGGCATACACAGAAAACTGCTAACGCTAGTTGCTTCCTTGAAGAGGTATGAAATGGCAAAACAGGAGACTCCTCCCCGTGTACCCTATTATGTCTTCTGAATTTCAAGAGGGGGAAGCAAACATAAGATGAGTAAGTCTGTTTCAACCAGTACTATAAGAAAATTAATCCACACATAACTTGAAAAACTCATAAAAATATTTAAACCACTTAATAAAAACAAAGTATCAAGGCTGGGGGGAGGAGGCACCTTCTTGGTTGATGAGAGGTTTGAACTATTGAACTCCAAGTTGATAGTCTGAAATGTAACCCCCTAGACTAATTCACTGGGTCATTTTAATAAGAATAAAACCAAGCCCATGTACCCAAAAGAGCTGACTGTGGCTCTTTACACCCTAAATCAAAAGTCACTGGTTCGTTCACCTTGTCCAATCTCAGTAGCTGCTTGAACTGATTTTTTTCTTTCCCATCCCATTATTATGCTATCTATTAGTAAATGCATATACAAGGGGTATTTCAAAAAGTATTGCAACAAAATCACAGAAGCCTTCATGAAACAAAGTATGAAGCTATGGTTTCTTGGCATACCCTCCACCTCGGTCTGTACACTTCTGATGGCGGTGTTGCAACTTTTCAATCTTCTCCCCAAGAATGCAGGGTTTTCCGCTTTACACATCAACATGGCAGCTCGGTTATCTTTCAGGGACTCAAATCATATTCATTTTAAATGTTCTTTGTGTTTACACAGCAAAAAGAAGTCTGAAGAGGAAAGATCCAGGCTGTACAGTGGATTATATTCTTAAGAGGGCAGCCCTTGTTACCCTTGAAGGAGCAGCAGACACACTGCCATGACAGACAAAAACTTTCCTGGCCTGTTTCTCACCAGTGCAGTTTTCACTTTTCTTCAAGTTCCTGCAAAATAAGCTGTCTGACTGACTGTGTGCTTCAAGAAAACCTCTCACGATTATCACTTCTGGATCTCAATTTTCAGAACTCACCTCTCTGCCAACAATCTAACTGGCCTAGCAGATAGCCTCAGAAGCCACGACTTGGACTGAACCTTTTACTGGAAACACCCTAAAGGGACTACCAACTTAAAAATGGCACAGGAGCTATGATTGCACAAAGGGGTGTCGCCTTGAGTAGAGACTAACTCAGAGGTCCCTGACAATGAGGCTCAGGCTGAGAGAACCTGTTTTGTTTGGAATAAATCCGGGCATGTATGAGCTGGAACCCAAGGAACAATACGTCCTGGTTTACCCCTGTCTATATTAGTATTTCACACACTTCTTGGTTCATTTTCATGTTTTTATTACATACTCATTAGGTCTGGGTTTTTTTTTTTTTTAATTGAAATAATCCCCTCGAATCTCACCTACCAAAGCTTGGGGGGGAAAAGATCATCTAGAACAACATTTGCTTTGAGATTAAACATATCAACTCAGGATTTCTTCTCTAAGCAATTATACTAGTGCATGACTGGTCCTGTATATGCCTGAAACGGGTTAAGAACTATTGCAAACAGGATGCTACAGACAGACACTACTGGTAAACTGTAAATTCACGCACAATCTGATTAACCACCATCTCAAAGACAAAGTCTTTGTCCTGGAAGGTCCCAAAATTAATCTATAGCACTCAATATTCTTAATTTAAGTTGGTATGAGATCTAACTCATGGGAAGATGAATTATATCTTTACTTAGAACTAAAGTGCTATTCTTACTACACACAAAACCCTACAAACTGTCTCTTCCATTAGATACATAAGTCCTGCATACAAGTAAAATTCATCTTAAATAATTTTTACAAAACATCCATATTTCATAAAATCAAAACAAGCCAGCTTTTTTTCTTAAAATTATTAATTGGTAGTAAAATAAGACTAGGAAGCTCATTTCCTTAGGAATAACAGACCTGGAAAGAATATCTGAGCTTTTCTTGAGATTCTTAATTTATTGCCTATAAATGATAGCAAATTGCTATGCAGAAAAAGACAGGTATCTGAGCCTCACACAAAAGGTAATTAATATTTTAAAGGCAGAGTAAACATACATGTGAAATACACATTATGGAGTCACCCAAACTAAATTATTAACTTGCTAGCTTGGCAAAGTGACAGGGTAGTTGGGAGGGAATGCAAAGGAAAATACTGGACAGCGTAACATGAACAATGGGCCCATTTATTCAAGGTAGGATGGTTCTCCCATTTCACTCTGAGGGGCTGAAAGTCGCCTTCTGTCCTCTATAAGAGGAGACTGCAGCTGGCCTGCCTGGAGAATCGCTTCAACTGCACTCACAACCTTACTCAGTTCAAGCAATGACAAGCAGAGTCTTCGTCTTCCTTTACAGTGGAAAACTAAGAGAAATGTTAACTTGGAGTTGTTAAAATTCATCGATCAAAAACCAATTCAGGGCTGAGCCCCGGTGGCGTAGTGGTTGTGCGCGGGACTGCGGCCCACTGGGACGGAGGTTCAATTCCAGCAGTGGAGCTGGGCCTCCAACTCCCACCACCGGAGAGCAGTGATGCCCCCCCCCCCCCCCCCAAAAAAAAAACAAAAAACCAATTCAATGGTTTCCTCCTATAGGAAGCCAGCCCCAATAAACTTCACAGATGTATGTATGATGAAACTAAGTAACCCTTTGTATCTTTGGCATCTCATCAAATATCATCTTGTGACAGGCCTTGTGAGCTTGCCCAGTACTGTACTTTTTTTTCTTCTTCTCAATCTTTGTACTCCCCAATACTTTTTACCTATTTCTATGATTTCTGGAAGTATGTCTACAATTGTTGAATGAATGGAAATCTCAGCAAAGTGTTCCACAACTTTCTCTGT
>PVJH01022030.1:0-37438 GCA_004026705.1 Nesogale talazaci | reverse complement strand
TGGTTGGCCTGCGCTCTGCATGGTAAGCAGTTCGAACCCACCAGCAGTTCCGAGGTAGGAAGACTGGGCTTTCTGCTCCATGGGGGCACTGGGAGTTGGCATTGACTCAATGACAGCAAAGTGGGTGTTCTAGACCAGGAATCGGCAAACTCTTGAGACCGAAGAGCCAATCCTGTCCCTCCTAACAACTTTAAAATCATTCAAGAGCCTTTTTAAAAATCATTTTATTGGGGGCTCATGCTGATCACAACCCATGCATGCATGTATTGTGTCAGGCACCTTCGTACACTGGCTGCTGTCATCGTTCTCAAAACATTTGCTTTTTATGACGTCAGCCCTTCATCACATCTGGAGCCCTTGACATCAGATCTTCATCTTTTCCCCTCCCTCCCTGCGGGGAGGGGGTGTTCACAAAGGACTTCTAGGGTGTGAGGGAATACGATGAGCCCCACGGGATACGTCTGTCCTCATTCACTTCCTCTGCACAGCGCTTGGCTCAAACAGGGCCACTGTGAACCCCTTAAGCTCGATCCCACTGGGAATAGCAGCCCCCTCTATGAAAGAAAGACAGGCTTGCTGGGGAGCCGCAGATGAGGACTGGAAGTATTTGGATGAGAGCACCGAGGATGCTTCTCAGTGCCAGAGGTTCATGAAGCTCAGTTGAGTCAGCTGCCCCCAACAATGGATAAAATATTTTGATAAAAGAAGAGACTACTTAAAGTTCAAAGAAAAATTGAATCAGGACAATTCCAGTCTTCAAAAATAACTGCAAATTCCTAGATTCTACCTGAGTTTTTCACAAAATTTTACTGTGCATGCAAGCTCTGTTAACCTTAAGGACTGTTGAAATTACCAGTACTATTTGAATTAAGGTAAATGTCAATACTTGTTTTCTTTAGAGGACTCTTAAAACTGTGTCAGTTCAGGTAGACTAGAGAAACAAGCTCATAGACACACATATGGATATAAGGGTAGGGTTTATATTCAAAAGGAATGGAACATTGAGAAAACATCCCAACCCAGTCCAGTTTAAAGTCATAAGTCCAATATTAGCTCATATGCCCAATACCAGTGTATAATGTCTCCTTCCGACTCACAAAGTCACAGGTCAGTGGGTGCAGAGTCCCGGCGCTGGCAGGGGTCCCCTCATGACTCCTCGCTTCCAGGGCTCAGGGTCCATCAACAGCATCCAGTGGTGGTAGAAGCAACTCAGCGCTGGCAGGGGTCTCCACGTGGCTTCTCCAGCTTCAGAGGTCTGGTTCCATCAGGGTAAGGCCCTGTGGCTTCTCTTGTGGCTCCTTCAGCTCCTGAGACACTGCCATCTTATCTGGTCTGTAGTTCGTTGTCTCTGAGACTAACTTCCAACAACTGGGGAGATAGCTTCTCATCTCCATGAGGGAAATATCGTGAGATTTCCCAGAAGTCTCGGGAAAAAGTCATGCCCACATGGAGGCCTCATTGGCTACTCAATGACTATCTCCAGATTAACAGGCTAAACTCCACCCCTACATCCCAATAGTGAAATTAACATAAGCACATGCCTGCCACAATAACTAAAGTGATTAAATAGCAGAATTCATTTCAGACTAGGAATAATTTAAATAAATGATGTAAAATATATTATGTTTTAAAAGCCTATATTTTAAGAAAAATAAAGCCTAATATAAGAAACACACACATAAAAGGAATATGGAAAACCACCCGGTGATCCAAACCATCTACGACCACGTGAACGAGGTCACACTTCTCATCTCGCCTTCCACCCGACAGAACAGATCCTGGCCTCGGGATCGCGGGATTGCACGCTGAAGGTATCTGATTGTTCCAAGCCCTCTGCAAAGCGAGCCTTCAGATTTATTCTCGTGGGGACGCCGCACCCGATCCTCTGGCTCTACGACACCCACACCTTCCAGTGTTTCGTCTCCTGTAACCCCTAAGAGGAGCACACCGACGCCATCCGCCCCGTGAACTTCAACCCGAGTGCCAGCAGGTACGCCCCCGGCAGCAAGGACGGCTGCCTGGAGTTGCCGATGGCCTGTGGAACCGCTGCATCACCTCCTTCGAGAAGGCACACGAAGGCGCCGAAGTGTGCTCTGCCATCCCCATTCCCCCCCAAATTCCAAGTGCATCCTCTCCAACAGCAAGGACTCTGTGGCCACCTCTGGGAGACACCGACGGGGCGCACGCAGGTGAGGTTCCTGGGGCTGGTGCTCAGGACGCAGGCTGTCTTCAGCCACCCCGAGCACCATCAGCCTGTGCTCCGTTTCCCGGGAGCGAATCATGGAAAGAACTGGAGGTGCAAGTTTGTGCCGGGCCCGCCACCTTGACCTCCACCCCGCGTGCTGTTGGGAGAGGACCCGCGGCTGCCCCTGACTCCTTGAGCGGTGGAAGGAGGACGGCATCCTGAAGCCGGGCGTCCTGGGGAGGAAGGCTGCCCGACTCCGCTCTGGGAAGCTCGAGCTCGGGCCACAGTCAACCCACACCTGGGGCCGTCTTGTTTCCACTCCTGCCAAGGGCATCATCTGTTAATAAGGCTCAGATCTGTAGGGAAGTGAGTGAAGGGACACATTGGACAGTGTACGATATGAAAAAGTAATAACAATTTGTAAATTATTAAGGGTTCACGAGGGGAGAAGGAGGGGAAATATGGGGAGCTGGTACTGGGGGCCTGGGAGGAGGGAGGATGTTTTGAGAGTGATGATGGCAACCAGTGTGCAAATGTGGCCGCATACAATTGGTGTATGTGTGGATCGTGATGGGGGCTGTATGAGCCCCCAGTAAAGTGATTTATTTAAAAAAAACAAAAAACAGAAGGGGAAAGAGGAGCTTATATACCAAGGGCTCAAGTAGCAACTGTTTGGAAATGAATATGGCAACATATGTACAAATATGCTTGATACAAATGATGTATAGGATGTTATAAGAGCTGTAAGAACCTCCAGTAAAATCATTGAAAAGAAAAAAAACAGCAAAGACCTGCAACAACAATATCAAAAAAGATGCAGCTTCTGTAAAAAGCAGACTGATGGTTTCTGAAAAAGTTAGACATAGCGTTATGTATGACTCAGCAATTCCACTGCTCACTACACCGAAGGTACCAAAGAAAAAAAACAGAAGTGTGCTGGGCAAAGCGAAGCTTTGGTAGTAGTTTCTGGACCGCAGCAGTACTCTACATAGTCGGGTTCCAACATGAAATGTCAAGAAAATTTTGCATTGAAGTGCGAACAAAATGTCAAAATCTTTCAGGATAGAGACATTCAATCACTTTCATCACTTTATATAATGCCATCTAGTATAAAACATAATAGCAAGTATTCAATGAGGTATAGATTTTTTAACTTTATTTTACAGATGAGAAAGTGACTAAAAGCCTGTGAGCTTCTGCGCAGACTTGTGAATCTCCCTTACTTTACCTTCTGTGAGAATAAACAGTGTACTGAAACTTGACTTCGTCATTTAGTTCTTCCATCAGAGAAGTGTCACAAATGGATGACTTTGAAAAGCGGATGTTGATTTTCTCAGTTTGGGAGGTTGAAAGTCCCAATCAGAATCTCTATCATGTTGGTTACTTCTATGATCCTCTCTCCTAGCTCCGGGTAACTGCTATCAGTCCTTAGCATTCTTTGGCATCTGTCTCCCCTCCGTGTATGTCTTTATGTCAGGAATGATGCAGGAGTCCTCAACAAAAGATGGAGAGAATACCAGAGTCGCCATACAAAAGGAACAAGTCAACAGTCCACCATTTCAGGGCGTTGTAAAGGAACAAGAACTAATGGTACAGTCTGAGAGGCCAGCACCAATCCCCACCACCCCCCAGAAGAATTCACTTCAGAGGACAGCCCTGAAGGTACAGCTCAGGGAGAGGGACGTGTCTGCTCAGAGCGCACAGGAGCAAATGAAGAGGGAGAAAGAGAGAGTGGAGCACATCCTGGCCCTCCAAGCCCTGAGGACGATATTCCTGCTCAGAGCTGCCCATGTGCAGAGAGGTCCCCAGGGTCACCCTCACTGTGACACCACTTCCCTCGCTGACCACAGAGCAGCAGGGACAGCACTGGAGAGAGTGAGGGACTCGTGCCTGATCTGACCCCACCACACCGAGGCAAAACACTGAAGGTGAGCAACAAAACAGCAAGGGGAGCACCAAGGAAGTCCCAAAGGAGTACCAAAAACAGACTCGGGGCCAGAATATGACACGCCATCATTTTCCACCAGAAAATACTCCTAAAGGTTAACAAACAGACCTTGAACTATTTACAGGCTTTTCTTTCTTTCTTTCTTTCTTTCTTTCTTTCTTTCTTTCTTTCTTTCTTTCTTTCTTTCTTTCTTCTGTCATTGGTTTTTGTGTTGCTGTTGCTGTTTTGTTCACTTTTGTTGATTTATTTGGCTTTGTCTTGTTTTTTTGTGCATATTATTATCTCTGCAGGTCTATCTAGATAAGATAGACGGGATAAACAATCTGAAGGAGAAAACAACAGGACAGATGGTTCTGGGGAGACTTGGGAGAGGGGAAAGCGGGGGAAAGGAAGTGGGTGTTAAACTCAGGAACAAGTGATCCAAAATCGATGGCAAGGAGGGTGCAGGAGGCCTGGTAGGGCTTGATCACGGGCAATGTAACCAAGAGGAAGTACTGAAACCCAATGAAGGCTGAGCATGATAGTGGGACAAGATGAAAGTAAAAGGAAATAGGAGAAAGAACTACGAGGCAAAGGGCGTTATAAAGGTCTATTTACAGGCATGTATCTATGTAAATATGATGGGGAAATAGCTCTATGTGCATGTATTTATAGGTTTAGTATTAAGGTAGCAGATGGACATTGGGCTTCTACTCAAGTACTCCTCAAAGCAAGAGAACTTTGTTCCATTAAACTGGCATTCCATCATGCTCATCTGCTCGACAGGATCGCTGAAGACAAAGCAGGTGCGTAAGCAAATGTGGTGAAGAAAGCTGATGGTATCTGCCTACCAAAAGATACAGTTTCTGGGGTCTTCAAGGCTTGGAGATAAACAAGCGATCATCTAGCTCAGAAGCAACAAAGCCCACATGGAAGAAGCACACAAGCATTTGTGATCTTGAGGTGTCGATGGAATCAGGTATCAGGCATCAAAGAACAAAAAATTCATATCACTGTGAAGGTGGGGGGTGTGGAGTGGAGAACCAAAGCCCATCTGTAGGCAACTGGACATTCCCTTACAGAAGGGTCTCAGGGAGGAGATTAGCCAGTCAGGGTGCAGTATAGCACCGATAAAACATACAACTTTCCTCAAGCTCTTTAATGCTTCCCCCTCCCCAACCCCCTACTATCATGTTCCCAATTCTACCTTACAAATCTGGTTAGACCAGAGAATGTACTCAGATACAGATAAGAACTGGAAACACAGGGAATCGGGACAGATAAACCCCTCAAGACCTATCATGAGAGGAGCGATACTAGGAGGGTAAGGTGGGGGAAGAATGGAGGATTCAATCACAATGATCTACATAAAACCCCCTCTTGCTGGGGAACAGACAACAGAAAAGTGGGTGAAGGGAGATGTCGGACAGTGTAAGACATGACACAATAATAATCATTTTAAAAAAAATAATGATAATTTATAAATTATCAAGGGTTTGTGAAGGAGGGGAGGCGGAGAAGGAGGGGGAAATGAGGAGCTAATACCAAGGGCTCACAGAGAAAGCAAATGTTTTGAGAATGAAGATGGCAACAAATGTACAAATGTGCTTGACACAATGGATGAATGTACAGATTGTGATTAGAGTTGTACAAGCCCCCAGTAAAATGATTTTTTAAAAAAGAACTAATGGTACTAAAGGGAGGAGTTCAAGCTGCACTGAAAACTTTAGCCAAAAGTAAGGCGCCGGGAATAGATGGGAATACCAAATGAACCGTTTCAACAACCTGATGCAACACTGAAAACACTCGCTCATCTATGCCAGGAAATTTGGAAAACATCTGCTGGGAAGAGATCCATCTTTGTACTCATTCCAGAGAAAAGTGACCCAATAGGAATGTTCAAATAATAGAACAATATCACTGATATCCCAATGCAAGTAAAATTTTGCTAGAGATCATCCAACAAAATGATTTTCAAATAAAATAAATATAATGAACACTTTAAAAAAATCATCCAACTGTACGTTCAGCAGTCCATTGACGGTACTGCCAAAGTTTCAGGCCAGATTCAGCGGATGGAACAAAGGACACCATTTCCGATGTCAGATAGTTCTTGGTGGGCAGCAAAGAATGCAAGAAAGATGTTTACTTGTGTTTCATTGACTACGCCAACTGTGTGGACCTACACTTGAGAATAAGGGGAATTCCAGAAAACTTCTTTGTGCTCTTGTGGAACTTGTACATGGAACAAGAGGCAGTTGTGTGAACAGAGCAAGGGTTTAAACTCAGGAAGTGTGTGGCAGGGTTGTAGCCTCTCACCATATTTATTCAATGTACATGTGGAGCAAATCCTTAGAGACGAGTGTGTGAGGAAGAAAGCATCAGGATTGGAGGGAGGCTTATTAACAACTTGCACTGCGCAGATGACATGCCCTGGCTTGCCGAAAGGCAGGAGGACTTGAAGCACCTGTTGATGGAGAACTGCAGCCTTCGATATGAATGACAACCCAATGCACGGACCAAATCCTCACACCGGATGCAATGGGTACCACGATGATAAATGGAGAAGAGATGGAAGTTGTGGGAGCACTAATCGAGAGATCAAGCAAAGCATCGCACTGGGTCAATCTGCTGCAGAAGACCTCCTTGGAGTGTTGAAGAGCAGAGCGCTTGCTTTGAGGATTAAAGTAGGCCCGACCCCAGCCATGGTATTTCCCATCGCCTCATACACATGCGAAAGTTGGACATTGAAAAAAAGGCCAAATTGAAGCATTAGCATTGTGGGGACTGGCAAAGAATGTTGAAAGCGCCATTCACTGACTGCCAAAGGGACAGACCAAGCTGTCCTGGGAGCAGCACAGCCGGAATACTCCTGAGAGGAAGAGCTGGCGAACCTTTGTTGGACAGGCTTGGGACATGTCCCCCAGGTGAGACCAGTGCCTGGAGAACACCCTGCTTGGTACAGTCGAGGCTCAGTGAAAAAGAGGAAGGCCCTCGAGGAGCTGGGTTGACAGAGTGAGTGGCTGCAGCCCAGGGCCCCGGCGGCAGAGTAGCTGCAAGGAGGACGCAAGAGGGGCCACCTGTTGCGTTCTGTGTGCAGAGGGTCGCCCAGGCTGGGAACCCACCCCGCGGCCTCTCACAGCCCCGTGTCTCTGTGTACGCTCTACTCTTTTGATAACTCAAAGTGCATGGTGGCTAGGACTTGCCCCGCTCCATTTAACTAGCATGATAAAGAAAGCACCTATTTCGAATCAGTCTTGTATTTATAAGTCCCTCAAACAAACAAGCAAAACCCCAAAGTTATCTAGTTGTTTCCCTTCATAGGGACCCAATAGAGGGTTTCCGCGTTTGTTAATCTTTCCAGGAGCAGATAGCCTCAGTTTTCTCCCAGGAAGCGGCTGATGCGTTCGAAGTGCAAACCTTGCAACTGTGCAACGCTTACCCCAAAGTGGCCCCAAAGCAGATCTCCTCCTGTGTCGAATTCATTCCAGTTCATAGAAACCCTCAAAGGCAGAGTAGAACCTTCCTTACAGCGTCCTAGACTATCAGTCTCTCCAGGAGCAAGCCTCCTCCTCCTATGGTGCTGCAGGTGAGTTTGAACTGCTGACCTGGAAGCTAGCAGCATGTAACCCACTATGGCACCACCGCTCATTCAGGGCTACCAGAGCTCTTTAAAACCAAACAACATGTAAAAAAAACAAACAAACCTGGGGTTAGGCTTTCACTTATTTATTTATTTTTTGGGTTGGACATCACTGGGAGGAGGAGGCCCAGCCTTGCACCTGGAGAGCTGCTGCTGGATTTGAACTGCCAAGCCAGTGGGCTGCAGTCCCGCACTCAACCACTACACCACCAGGGCTCAGCCATGACTTTCACTTATTTTGGATTCAAGTCACAACGCTTTGAAACCATATTGGTCCCAATTCTGTTTCCGTTATGTCTTTATTGAGTAACTTTGAAGAAGTGACTTTGTGTATGTTTTGTTTCCTCATCTAATAAATAAAGTAATAAAGAAAATACAGAAAAGAATGGAAATCATGAACACTCTCCCCTTATTAAAAAACATGAACATTTGAAAAATTTTTACTCTAGTCCTGTTGCTCAAAAGTGAAATTGTACATGTGTTGAGATCCCTTTTGTATCAATCCCAAATCTTCTAAAGAGTAGATTAATACCTCACAAATATCCTTGACACCTTGATTTTCTTTGACGTCCAAATCTTGTGTATCACGATGACTGTTTCCTTCTTTATATCTCTCAAACGTCCCCCAACTTCATTTTTCCCCATTGCCTCCTTTCCCAACTCGCTTCCTGATCACCTCACGACTGTATATCCACAGCCACCCCCTGACCTGCTCGTCTTCCATTCGTGTCTCCTCTCCCAGTCTGTCCCTCATGGTGCTGGAGGTGTGCAGGGCAGACAGCTATCCTTCGGGGTGTCAAGACAGACTTCCCTGGGCAATGAAAATGACAACAGTGCGACAGAAAAGCCTCCTCCACACACAGCAGGTTCCCGCTCACATCTCTGTGATTTGTCTGCCTTCGGCAGTGAACATGTCAGTGTGGGATTGAAATACGACTGCAATTTTCTTCGTGAGTTAATAAAACACGGAGGTCACCGAAACCTTCTATAGACATTGAGACAATTCACGAGTTGAAATTCTCGGGGCAAAGGAGGAAATAAAAGTGATGTTTTGCATGCGAGCAAGGCCAGAAAAGGGAGATTAGAACGGGAAGTGTCAGTCCTCTGACTATAGAATGGAAATGGAAGAAGTTGGGCGTGGGGAGAATATGGAAACGTGGAAGCAAGAAGATGACAAGGAATAAGCAATTTTCAGTGCAGATTTGGAAGCCCCGAGAAATCTAGGTAACATATGACATTAAAAAACCTGAACAGGGGCGGAGCCCCGGTGACGTAGTGGTTGTGCGCAAGACTGCGGCCCACTGGGACGGAGGTTCAATCCCAGCAGTGGGGCTGGGCCTCCTACTTCCACCACCGGAGAGCAGTGATGCCCCCCCCCCCCAAAAAAAACAAACAAGCAAACAAAAACTAAACAGACTGAGCCCCGGTGGCGTAGTGGTTGTGCGCGGGACTGCAGCCCACTGGGACGGAGGTTCAAATCCAGCATCAAGGCTGGGCCTCCTACTCCCACCACCAGAGGGCAGTGATGCCCCCAAAACAAAACAAAACAAAAAAAACCTAAAAGGGGTTGAGCCCTGGTGGTGTAGAGGTTGTGCGCAGGACTGTGGCCCACTGGGATGGAGGTTCAAATCCAGCAGCGGCTCCATAGGAGCAAAGGCTGAGCCTCCTACTCCCACCACTAGAGGGCAGTGATGCCCCCCCCAAAAAAACAAAAAGCCTAAATGGTTCAAAAACACAGCTTACATAAATTCTACATATTTTTCTGTTACTACTGGAATTGCAGAATTGAAACGAGACACAATACATTCAAAGAAATTATAGCTAAAAGGTGGGGTAAGTGCTTGGAAAACTTTGTTTAAATAGATTTCAACTTCTAGAGAATATTGCTCATTTAATCTTAGGATTTATGAACATTAACAGTAATGAGAAATACAAGTACATTTAAGACACAAAAGTGTGAGTAAAATTATGGACTATATCAAGTCCAAATCTTGGATATAACCACAATCACATCAAAAGTTTCAAAGTTGTATTCTTAGCCCAATCCTAAGCCCATTAGACACACATGCTTGGGTAAGCTTCAGTATGTGACAATTTTATACATTTTTTTTCAGGCTCCCTGTACACCCCACTTTAGTCTGCATGCTTTTTAAAACCTGTGTACTTAACAAGCGAGACCTGCCCCTTTGACTCAAAGGAGACATTTGCTCTGGCCTGGAGTGTAATGTATGTCCCTGCCTCCATCTGTTTGAGGCTCGCAGTGTCAGCCCCAAGATCTCAAAGATGGGCCAGACATTTGGCTCCAATTGGTGTCTCTGTCCACCGGAGGCCTTGCATTGGCGGTTCACGTGTGTGTTGTTCTGGCTAACTATTGCTCGTGGCTAACTAACTCGCTGACAGTCTTTTCGTGGGTGGGGCCTTTTGTTGCTGCTTTTTGTGCTTCCTATGGGTTCCTACCTTTCTCTGTGAGTCACTTATGCCAGCATAGGTGTGGTTAGACAAAGACAGAGGAGATAGACGAGCTTAAATCAAGACCTGTAAAATTATCCTATTTTCAGAGCTTGTAGTGATGACTTGCAAATTTGTAGTATTTTTTTCTGGTTTCTGTTCAGGGTGGGTATTGACTCTGTAGATATATATATTTATATTAGAAAGATGTAGGAAGAGAATGCTTCCCAAGAGCCAAGACACCTAAAGTAAAATTTGTTTTTCAGTTAAAGAAGATGATATTAAAGAAAACACAGACACTGACTCTCTAGTGCGATTAGTTACCAGAGTTTTGTAATACCTTCCAAAATGTGTTTCTTCTTTAAATTTTAAATAAAACACCACGTGGGTTCATTTACATGCATCTTCTTGTCTTGGAGATCAACTCCTCTACAAACTAACTGGAAAGATCCATTTCAGGGTTATTCAGGGGTCAACCTTCCTAATGCCACCACCTTTTAATGCAGTTCCTCATGTGCGGTGACCCCCTTCCGTAAAATTATTTTCGTTGCTGCTTCATTGCTGTCCTTTTGCTACTGTGATGAATGGGGGGGGGTGCCTTGTTCGACCCCCAAAGGGGTTGCAACCCACACTTGAAAGTTTAGGGTGTAGGAGACTTCTTTTAGCTCGAAAATGCTTTAAATTATCCATGCTCCTGGTTCTCTGTAAAAATAGGTGCTTATAAAAGAACTTTACAGTTTGTTTTCCCCTCCATCTTCATTAATATTACATTTTCAGAGAGAAAGAATCCAAATTAAATCAAACCCACTGCTATTACGGGTAAATCCCACCTCTCAGCCACCCTATAGAAAGTCTCTGTAAATCTTTATGAGAGTAGACAGCCTCCTCTTTCTTCTGAGGATCAGTTGATGGGTTAGAACTTCTGACCTTGTGCCTTAGTGCCCAGCGAAGCAATACTTCCTAGTAAAAATTGCTGCCAGTGAAAAGAAGTTCAAAGCAAGTTGAAATATGTTTTGAATAAGCTTAAATAATTTGTAATTTTTATAGAATGAACTACTGTTCTTTCTACCTTCTCTTACTCTTAGGTAATATTGTTTGATCATTGTGAACATGTTAGGTACAAGATCAATGATTTCTGCTTGATAATACCTTGAAATCAAAGTCTATTTAGTGTTTACTTATCTCTTTTTAATGTGGTGGAGTCATAATACATAAAAGAGAATACTTACTAGTCTCATCTTTGGGGTTACACCCATTAACACAAAAGTTGTAATGTTTTTCAAGATGCCTTCATTTAATTACTAGTTATCCTGAACTTTTCACAAGTTGCATCAATGGTGAGTCACTTAACTAAGAATCCACTAATGTGTACACTAGAACAAAAGAAGTATCAGCCTCTAGACAGATGTAGCATTTTCAAAGGATATAAAGAAGTAACCTTTTTGTCAACTT
This sequence comes from Nesogale talazaci, assembly GCA_004026705.1. Lineage (NCBI taxonomy): Eukaryota > Metazoa > Chordata > Mammalia > Afrosoricida > Tenrecidae > Nesogale > Nesogale talazaci. Next base: position 25,783 of record PVJH01022030.1, on the reverse strand, counting down.
CCCATCCCATAAAAGAGCTGTGAGAAAATACTAAAGCGTCCATACCTTGTAAACATGAATAGAAAACTAATATTTCAGCAGGTGTGCATGTTGCTTTTTAAATGGAACACAGTAATCCTTTGATCGTGTCTATGAAAAGATTTCCTTTCCCAGGTATGTTGCAGTAATTTTTCTTAAAGGTATAATTTCACTTTCTGGAAATTTCTTAGCTGCCTACTGAGTTTTTGTATAATACAAACAAATCTTCCATAAAAGTGATTCATAAAATAGTCATTGGTCATTATGAGAAAATATTTGTTTTGCTTTAGAATTTCTCCTATTTAGATAAAACTACTAATTAACCAGTGATAAGTCAACATTCAGCTTCATTGTAGTCAGAATTATATGTCTTCTGGTAAAATCATTTTATATTAACATAGTAAGATACACGAATCAACAGATATTTGTAGTCTAAAAAATAAAAACAAACTCACGGCATCGAGTCAATTCTGACTCATCGTGACCCCGAACGGGGTTTCTGGAGCTATAAATCTTTTTGTTTTGTTTTGTTTTTTTGTTTTTTGGCATCACTGCTCTCCGGCGGTGGGAGTAGGAGGTCCAGCCCCACTGCAGGAATTGAACCTCCGTCCCAGTGGGCCGCAGTCCCGCGCACAACCACTACGCCACCGGGGCTCAGCCCGGAGCTATAAATCTTTATCGGAGCAGGTAGCCTCATCTTTTTCCCAGTGAGTGGCTGGTGAATTTGAACCACTAACCTTGAGACTAGCAGTGTGGATATACAGTGTGCATGTCCAGAACTTGGCTGTGCTTCTGTGGAAGATGCATATGAAAAAAGATCATTGCCTTTAAGAAATTTACAGTTTTAGTTGAGGAGATGACATTAACATATGTATGTATATATTGACATAGCCTAGGTAGGATGACCTATATAAATGGCAACAATATTACTATTTTGTTGGAAAAATAATTATCAACAATTAAGAGGTTATTTTTTAAACTCTTGATTGTATGCATTATTGGTATAGGCAAATGCATATTAAATGTACATATACATATATACTGTAATCAGTAAAGAGTAGAATACAAGTGGAACTTAGAAGTCAAAATATCCATTATCATCAAGTTTATTACTTATTAAATAGGGAACAACAGTCTTGCATCCTTTCTGGAAGAATTCCAGCATGAGAAATTGCCAGAGACATATGTGTTTTTTTGTTGTTGTTGTTGTTGCTGTTTTGGGCATCACTGCCTCTGGTGGTTGTAGGTGCTACCCAGTGCTGTTCCTGAGAGCTGCCGCTGGATTTGAACCGCCACGCCTGTGGGCCACAGTCCTGCACTCAACCACTTACGCCACCGGGGCTCAGCCAAGACATATGTTTTAAAAAATAAAATCCACCTTTGCTGGGATCCACAGCTTAATGGAAATAGGGGTATGCAAACTCCAAAAACCCTGACTTGGTGAGGTGAGGAGAGGAAATAAAGTAATTTTGTTTCAGTTTTTTACATTGAATGTCCTTTTATCCGAGGAGCCTGACCTTTGTGGAACATGGGAAATGTAAACGAGCTTCCAAACACCCCAGGTTTCTCTCCCACTCTTCCAGACCAATCCTCTCCCAAGAACCCTAGGCTAGACCACCTCCTTCCCTTCCTAGGCTGTTTTCAGGTGCATGGGCTCATCTCGGTTCATCACAGAGATGCTGAATGACTCCCCTGCAGGAGAGCTTCGCACAGCAGTGTTGTCCCTGCCTCCGGTGAATGCCCTATTTCCCTCACAACTTGCTGTGTGCTTCATATGCGAAATGTCTTTTCGTGCTTGTTTGTTTCTGTTGGACTGTATGTGTTAAAAATAATAATAATGTGAGGTCAAGTTCCATTAAGAACCCATGGCTCTGATTGAATTTCCAGTCTCACAGTCTGGACTGACGCCAGCAGGACCTGGGACTGGAGCAGGAAGCGTGTGCTTTGCACTGCAGCCCTCCCAAGTGACTGCGCGGCTGGGTTAACTGGTGCCGAACGCAGCTTTAGAAAGACAGCTCCACCAGACCCAGAGGCCAAGAGACGGCCGAAACGGGCCCTTCTCAAAGGATGGGTCTTACCTTCTGCTGTAAAATAGTCAGCAACATAGCGTTCTGATTGACATTTTTTTTGAGCATATAATGCTATCATACAAAATAATCTGCCTAAGAATGCCGCCCTAAAGAACTACTCATGCTTGTGAGTGTGATTGTGAAAATAGTGACTTGTTCCATGTGACTCAAACCATTAAGACCGCTACTTGATCACCCTATCTTCGATTTTATCTCTTAGACCAGTAGTTTCTTTCCATCTTTTCACCTTTCCAATATAATGAAATCCTTTATCTCCGCAGGTATAGATTAAATGTTCCCTCTTCCAGGACATCTCCATGCCTCCCCCTCCCATTTTTTCCAAACAGAATTGCTCCCTTACTGCTCTGCCTTCCATTAGGACAGTTTCTCTCACAGTCCTATTTGAGTATTTGTCACATTGTTCCAGAGTTAATATGCATTTGCTATTCTCTAAAATTAATTGTAAGCTACTTGTGGGCTGGAAAAGTCTTATTTTTCCAAAAACACTTATCCCCTATGCTTGAGAAACTAACATACTGTATTTCACATGATTGAAAAAACTCACTGCCAGCTTGTGGATTCGACTCAGAGAGGCCTTATGGAATAGAGCAAAACTGTCCCCTGGGATTCTGAGACTCAAACGCTTTATAAGAGTAGAAAACCTCGTTTTCTCTCCCATGGAGTTGCAGGTGGTTTTGAACCACGGACCTGGTGGTCAGTAACCCAGCACGGAACCACTAAGCCATCAGGGCTCCGTTTTACATGGATGACAATTCTTGAAACAGAGAGATCTTCAGAGTAGAAATTTTTCTGTAGAGGAAATAAATCTCTAGAATTCTCTGGCATTTTGGTTGAACTCAGTAGACTTATTTGCTTATATTCTCCACCATGTCACTAGGGGCTTTCCTCGCCTCCTATCTGATGATCTGTTTATAACTTTTTTTCTCATCATGATTGTGGACCTATTACTTTGAATTCATTTGTATATTTATTTGTCTTAAGAGTTAACTGTGACTACCATGAACAGCGACGCCTCATATAACTGCTCCCTGCTGTCGTTATTTGTATGGCATTGTACAGGGTACCAACACTTTCATAGTTGCCGGGTCATTGTCACTTCCGAAAATGTATAAAGCGACTGTCATTGTCTCCATCGTCAAGGCCTTTCTTCGCTCCCGGCTTACTGCTTGAGGAGTGTTGTCAGCTAAATGGAGGCTCTGTCAGGGAGCTTGCTGTACCTTGGATGGCCTTGCCAGCTTTTACACCCTTGGCACTAGGCAATGGGCATGGGAGTGGAGCAGAAGCACTACACACATTAAGCCAATGAACTGTGAGGTCTCATGAGCCCATGACCTATCTTACCAACGAACCAGTTCCCACGACGTGTTTGGTTTTACCTAAGAAAGCTTAGTGTCTATTTTTTGGTGCCATTGTAATATATCTATCATACATATTTGCCAACCCAATGTTTTTACAGGTGTACAACTTACTTATAGCAATTATAAGGATCACTGGACAGCCTTACTCTTAATCAGTGTGAGTTTTCCAAAACACTTGGTCTCCCCTTTCCCCCTTCCCTTCTGCTGCTGGTCACCCCTAAGAAACTCTGATCACTATACACTTGCCGTTTCTTGTCTTTTTACATAAGGGAGATAATACAATATTTGTTCTTTTGGGACTTTTTTGCTCGGCAGAACATTTTCAAACTCCATCCATACGGTAACATTTCTCCTACCGACTGCAAAGTATCCCATTGCTTTATGTCCCATATTTTCTTCATCCATTCTCTTGATGGTGGGAATTTTGCTGTTTCTACATCTTGGTCATTCTGACTCATGCTACAATGAACACAAATGCACTTGTGTCCTTGTGGCGCTGTCCAAGGCTCTTTTTGATTTTCTGCTTTCAACACTTTTAGGCTTGGCTATCAGTGAAGTTGCTGGGTCGTATGGTGGTTCTATTTGGGGGTTTGCGATTTTTTTGAGGCACTGAACAGTATCATTTTACATTCCTTCCAGCAATGGATAATGGTTCTGATTTCCTTACATCCTTGCCGACACTTGGAGTGTGTGTGTGTGTGTGTGTGTGTGTGTTCATGTCAGCGATCCGAGTGGGAGTGACATGGTATCTCCTCGTGGCTTGGATTTGTATCTCTCTGAGCTAATGATGTCAAGTGTCCTATCATGCATTTGATGGTGCTGATGTCTTCGTTGGTGAATCATCTCTTCAAGTCTTTTGCCCATTTTATGATTGAGTTACTTAATGAGTTACTTGTTTTGATTTTCATTGCCAAAGTTTTATCGATGTTTTGGTTATTAAGTTCTTGTCAGATACATAGTTTCTGAAAATATTCTTCCGCTCATTAGCTTGTCTTTTCACTCTTTGGGTAAAGTCTTTTGATGGAAATGGGGTTGTTTGTTTTTCATTTTTAAAAGGTCCTTTTTTATTTATTTTGCCTTTGGATGCTTATTATTGTTGAAAGCTACTTATAATAGCATTGCTTCCGGTTTTTTTCTACGAATGGTAATGGTTTACACATTGACGTCCTTAATACATTTTTACTTATTTTATTTATGTTTGTGTGTGTGCACAGTATGAGACCGAAACTCTTTCAGTTTTCTGCATGTGGAAATCGAATTTCCCAGCACAGTTTATTGAAGAATAAAACAGCAACTCTTCTTTTCCCAGTAAGTGGACATAGACATAGAACTTATTTTACCATAGCTGCATGTGCTTATTTCTGGACTCTGGATTCTATCCCGTTGGTTAATCGCAGTACAAAACTGCTGTGACTACTTTATAGTATGTTTTAAAATCAGGAAGTGTAAACCTTCATACTTCATTCTTCTCTGTCAACATTGCTTGGGTTAATCTAGGACTCTCTCCATTTCATATGCATTTGGACATTGGTTTTTCTATTTCTCTGACGAGAGCTGTTGACTTTTTTTTGTTTTTGTTTTTGGGCATCACTGCTCTCTGGTGGTGGGAGTAGGAGGCCCAGCCCCACTGCTGGAATTGAACCTCCGTCCCCGTGGGCCGCAGTCCTGCGCACAACCACTACGCCACCGGGGTTCAGCCCAAGAGCTGTTGACTTTTTGACAGGGATTGTGTTGTATCTCTAGACCATGTTGGGGACATTGACCTCATAACGATATTAAGCCTTCCAATTGATGAGCATGAAGCATCTTTCCCTTTTTCAAAATCGTTTTTAATCTTTCAGCAGCATTTTACAATATTTATTGTATTCCTGCCCTTGTTTGATTTGTTATGAGGTATTTTATGCTCACATACTATTATCAATGGAATTGTTTCCCCACTTTCTCTTTCAGATTTCCTGGTGCTGGGGTCAAAGGGCCCCACAGCGTTGTGTCTGTTGGCCTATGTGGTCTGCGACGAGGCTATACTCTTCTGGGCATGCTAGACAGTGTCTTCTAGGCATCCTTAGAGAAGGGCTTGATCATCTTCAACAGGCCCAAAATGTCAGCAACTGGAAAATTCTGCTTATAAAAATTGACCTTACTTTGTAACTTAATCTGGAGAATTCTTCTTGAGGGCCCAGCAAACTTTAGCGCCTGAGTTTAATTTATAAAGGATCTCAAGTGGAAGCTGTTTTTCTTAAGGGAAATTATATTAGCTTGCACTTCTCTGCCACTTTATCTGTAAGCGCAAGCCCCATTTTTCTTCTCGTGGAACATTATATGAAAATGCTGATAGTGCCTCCGCTGAAGCCAGCTGAACTTAAACATAATATCTGAGCACTTTATAATTTATTAGCCAGATTTGAACATAGAGACTGATGTTTGTAAAATTCGGTTCTGTGAGACGGAGCCTTTTGCATTGATTTAGGATAACTAAATTCAGACTGAAACTTTCCAGACTTGAGAGTGCTCACATTTTCACAGCCTAATTGTAAATCATCTTTCATTTAGAAGATTTAGAGACAGGCTAAAGACCTAAATATTTTCACTCACCTTCCAACTAGGAAAAGCGTCTAGATGAGCCTTATTATGGTTTTTCCTAATGGATTAGAACAAACAGTTTGATAGTGTTCAAATAGAACAAATACCATCACAAAGAAAACAACTTTCCCGTCCTAGAGTTAAACATAAAATTAGGTGTCATTATGGGGCATTTGGAAGACGTTTGAAAGCGGTCTAGCCCGAGCAGGCCAAACCGCTCGACTAGAATGGGCAGCAAATCAAAACCAGAGTGGTCGGCTTGTTGTCCCCTATTTGTTTTGCTTCATTCTGCTTGATTATTTTGGCAAAGTTAAGCCGAAACAGCAATGCTCTGAAGTTTGGAAGTTTAAGCTTTTAATTGGGTAGAAGACTCTTTTGCAGCTCTTGCTGAGTGCTCATTTTGTGCCTGGAATGCTTTCTTCCATCCTGTGGTATGTTTTGAAAAGAATTGTGGCACTCGGCACTGCTTCCTTCCAGCAGCCGCTGGAACCTTCCTCCGGTCTTTTTCTCGTTTTCTCGGTTATCTGGTTCTAGGGCTCCGTGGGTGCCTGGTGCGCTTGGACATCGCTGGCATTTTCTGCACCCCTACATTGTTTGGTGAAACCTGGAGTCTGCTTAGAGTGAACGCTGATGAACAGTTATGATTTAAAATGATCTTTCATTGGGGGAAAATGAACTAGGACGACCTCTAGAAGAAGTCCTGATGAGGCTGTCTGCTCCTGGATAGACTTACCGTCTCAGAAATCCCACAGAAGCTCACTGGGAGTTGGAATCAATGAGCCAGCAGTGGGCTTGGGGTCTGGGATGGCTAGAGAGATGGGTCCAGGGTTGCCATTGGGTCTCTAGGACTTGGAATCAGTCCGCTGGCAAGGAGTCATGTCTGGGTCTGCTATCATGACAGGCTTTTCTTGCTTCTTTGCAGCTAAGTCTCTCTCACCAATATTTTCTTTAGTTCTTAGTAGTGACCCAGGTTTTTGCAAGTGTGGTTTGAACCAAGAACTAGGGCACGGTAGAAGAAAATTATCAAACGATGATATAGGACCAGGGTGGCATGGGTTTTGTTTCCTTTTTTTAAAAAAAAAGAAATAAAGTTGTTGCTCTTTAAGTTGATCATTTCCATTTAGATTTGAAAGAATCTTTAAATAGCACTTTTCACAAGCACAGGTATTAAAAGTCCATAATCTGCCATAGAAAGAATCCGCTTAAGCCAGTGGATCTCAATGTGTAGGTCTTGACCCCATTGGGGGTCGAACGGCCCTTTCACAGTCAAGTGCATAGGACAACATATAAAAGTACAGTTAAAGAGAACACCTAAACTGGCTTACCTCCTGAGAGAGGAACTGTCTTGCTTATGAATTAGTGACCACACTGAAAGGGTGCCCTGTTGTCTGGTGTTCAATTAGAATCGGGTCTGCTTCTGACTGTGTAGTTGACACATCTCCCTTCATTAAGTGAAGAGCCGTCATCCTTAGAGAATGTGTGTCGATGTTCAAATGTTCGGAACGTCTACCCCTAAAATGACTGCCCACAGACAATCTTATCACTCTTATTCTTGCAAAATGGGTGTCTGCATTGATTTAGGAGCTTTGGCTTTATTTTTGTCAGTGTTTCATTTCCTGCTGCGCAGATGCACTGGGTGTTAGGAGATTTGTGTGGTGAAGTGTGCACAACGACAGAGCCGATTCGCTGCTGCGCATCTCCCCTCCTGAGCCCCCTAATCACCTTTGGCTTCAAGGCTCCGTCCAGAAGGGAAGCCCAGGCACCGGGCAGCTGCAGGTATCAACCGGAACCTCTGATCCCTATGTGACCACATTAGTTAGAGGACAGAGCAAAGATAAAAGTTACCTGGAAGGTACTTTCTTCCCTACTTTAGGCATCTTTCCTCGTGGTACTAGTGACGGCACAATCGTGCTGACGTACTCCCGCTCACGTGGGAATGGCAGCCGTGTTGCCAAGATTTAAAACCTTAGGAGAGGTAATGTGGTCAAGACCCTACGCCCGCATAGCAGGGAGTTTCCTGAGAACACAGAATCGTTTGTCCTCGGAACCAAGTGCACCCTGGCAGCTGGAGGCTAAGACGTCGGAATTATTCTGACCCTAGTGTTTCAGTCTGTGTGTCTCCTCCGTGCCCTTCACTTGACACACGACGGAGGGATTTGAGGTGATTAATAGCTCTCTGCAGGTACCATCATCCAGCGAATTAGCTGTAGTAATGACTGGGATTTATGTAACACCGTCTTCAAGAAGATTGCAAAGCACATTATGCTTATTATCCCCTCCCTTTGAGACACAAGCTGGGATGGTTATTGAGAGCCTTGTGGTGAGAAAGCCACAGCACCGTTTTGAGAAGACGTGTCCCAGGTCCCAGGGAGAGGCGGTGGCATAAACAAGGGCTAGGTCACGATGGTTCCATCTTCATCACCTCCCCCACCCCGCCCCCGCCCTTCAGAGTGAACTAAAGCCATTAGCTCTGTGCTTTAGCTCAAGCATTGTCAACAATAACAGCTCTTGGCCGTGGGAACAGACATTGATGTACCAATTTGGATTGGCATGCCTCTCTTCCAAGGGGTCTGCAGACCTGTTCCCTTACAGGGAGCATTTAAATGCGCATGTTGGACGTGTGACTGTGATTGGACGGTGGGAGCCTCCCTGAAGTTTGGGGTGAGGTTTCGCTTGTCCTGGATTTTCATAGAATCCTCTCCCTCCTCCGCCCTGGTACCCAACCCAAATCCCTCATAACTGTTGCATGCACCATACTCGTGCGAGGGGCCTGTGGGAGTTGACGGACGTCTTTTGTGATTCCGCGGAGTCCTTCCACAAAACAGGTTATGCTCCCGGGGCTGGATGTGTACAACCAAGCCCTCTAACACCCACGTTCTTTTGTCAGCATGCAATCTGATTTGACCGCCTGCCTTTGTTGTGATTAAAAACACAGCAGACAAAGGCAGGGACGTGGTCTGACTCACATTCGGCTTGAAATACCTTGTTGACAAAGGGTGCCAAGAAGGCAACTCTTTTCAGGCAGATTTCTCCCGCTTTTAAGGGATTATTGAACGTATGCTTTTAAAGGAGAAAGGAAAGGAAGGGAAAGAAAACGAAGAAACGTGGAGAATGGATTTTGTGCTCTCGTTCATTTGTTTAGTTTTCCACAAGCACGATCTTATTCAAACAGCAAATCCTGCAAGATCGTTGTTATTTCCCCTTATTTCAAAAGGGGGGAAGGGGTGGGACTCAGAGAGGTTAACCAACTTAGACAGGGGCTAATAACTAGTGAGGTCCATGTTCAAGGCCTCCTCTGACTGATAGTTCTTCGGCAAGCCAGAGCTAGACAGGCACCTGGGTCCATTTAATTGCTATTAGTAAATAACCTGGAAAATGGAACGAAAGCTCTCAGCAAACTCCTGCCACAAAGAACCGGGTCCATACAGATATTAAATATGAGCACACCACCAATTTTTTAATCCAGTAACTTGCAACTTTTAGGGAAAACTCCTTACAAAGATCCCACTTAAAAACAATTACTTGTGGGGCTGAGCCTCGGTGGCGTAAGTGGTTGAGTGCGGGACTGCGGCCTGTGGGGTTGGTGGTTCAAATCCAGCAGCGGCTCCCAAGAGCAGCACTGGGTAGCGCCCACGACCACCAGAGGCAGTGATTCCCCCCCCAAAAAAAACCCAATTACTTATTTTAAAGTCTTCTTAGACAAGGGAGGAAACCTGAGGGAATTCTGGAAACTGTCCGAATCAAATATCTTTGGGGTTCAGACTTTGTGGGAGTCAGTGATAGAAGTATCTGGAAAAAAAAAAGAGAAAAAGAATCAGCAATTGATCACCTCTGTATAGAAAAGAAAAATCAGGGAAGGGAATATGTCCATTGGCCATTTTGCATTTTTAGGCAATAACTATTTTAGATATCATTATTTTCTCTAAAAGGGGCAGGGAAAGGGAAGAAGACACGTTTTCTCCCTTTGCTAAAGGGATCTAGGCATAAGCTGGCATTAAAAAAGAGATCACTTCTGAAGGTTCACACCAATGAATTTAAATTCTGTGAAAATTAGATTCACCTAATAAGCATACTCTGATGCTCAGGTGAAGAAGTTCTTCCAGGAGAAAGAGGTGTCTACCGTATAGACATTCTAACACAGACCTAGGGCCATCTGTCCGTGTGCCTTTGAAGATAAACTCTGAGCTTCAGGTAGAACGGAGATTGCCTGTGCCCTGGTTGATGGCTTTTCTGCAGGCTTAATCCTATCACGGCAGTCATTCTCATTCTCAACACTAGAGGGCCTCCGTACCACAGTTCTTCAACTAAAATGCTGAAAAATGTCCCCATCCCTGGAGTATCTGGCAGATGGGGTGGTTTATGGAACTGAAGTCATTTTATGGGTATGCTAGTCTATTTTGTGTCAATAAATTAAAAATAATTATAATCTTTATCAACTGATATTGCCTTAAAAATCTCACAGTCTTTTGGAGCAAGCGAAATAGTGTGTCCAGAATGAGTTGCTTCAACAGTGGGTTTTTTGTTTTGTTTTGTTGCTTGTTTTATTGGGGGCTCACACAGATCTTATAACAATCCATACACGACTTGTATTAATTGCATTGGTGCACATGTTGTCATCATTTTCTTTCTAGTTGAGCTCTTTCTTTCCTCTTTTTTCCCTCCCTCCTCTACTTCCCACCCTTGCTAAGTTATAAATTATTGTTATTCTAATATCTTACACCATCCACTTTCTCCCCTTACCCACGTTTTCCAACAGTGGGATTTTTTTTTGGAAATATGTATAAATTCATTCTCTGAAAACTTCAGGATTAAAAAGAAAATGTTTCGGGAAGATTTTAATGTTTCGTAAGAGTAAGAGAAATAACCATTTTTTTTCCTTATACGGGAGTTAGTTTTTGTTAAAGGAGCTTTTGGGGGGGATGATGGGTTTGTTTTATTTTATTTTTTTAATTCCCACTTGTCAACATTAAGAATGTCCCTAGTCAACCCCTCTTTTCATCAGGATCTGTCAGAATCCTTGACCTCGTCTCGCACCTACAAGCACGGTGTCGCAGTGTGGAGCTGCTCTGTCAGGTTGCCTGGCTGTCCTTTTCACAAAAGCAAATTGCCAGGTCTTGCTTCCACCGGCCCGCTGGTCCCTTTGGACCGTCACCCTCTAGGTCAGAAGGACGTCACAAACTACCGTCACCACTCAGGCTCCCTCGGGGTCACAAGCACCCTGCTGTCCAAACGATCCTCACTAAGAGAGACCCTGAAGCCCTCAGGAGAAGTGCTCCATTGGGTGTCTGAGGCCTTACGTCTTTATGGGAGCAGAAGGCCAGCGCCGGTGGGTTCGAACCGCTGACCTTGTTGCTGGCAATGCAACATGTAACACCAGCAGGGTTCCTAAGCAATCCCCAGTCTTACCAACCCCACCTCGTCTGTGCGCTTTCTGTCCTTTCCCACCTCTCCAGCCATCCCTGCCACAACTCGCGCTCTGGCCCTTAACTTGCCTATTGCAACCGTCTTCTGAGCAGCCTTTCCATTTCCAACGTCACGTCACGGGCCTCACCATCCCCAAGCGCTGTTCTAAAACGCTGTTCCCTGAGGAGTACTGCCGTGGCTTGTCATCATTGTTTGTTTTTGCCTTTGTTGGGGGTCCGGGGTTGTTGTTTGTTCTTCACCTTTTTGTTGTGAACTGGGTGGAAGTGTACAGAGCGGCTCCTCAGTTTGACATGTAACAATTCATATGCGTTTTGTGCCTCTCCTTCCGTGCTGCCATTCCTTACCACAGCCAGAAAGTTCCTTTATAAACTATGCCTAACTATTTCTCCAAGAGCCCTTGTGGCTTAGTGGTTAGGGCTTGGGCTCCTCACAACAGGGTCAGTGGTTCAAAACCATTAGTGGCCCTTTTCACCCCCCCCCCACCCCTCCACCGTGAGTTACCATCTTAGAAACACGGGCAGCTAAGGGTGCGATGAGTCAGCCTTGACTTAGGGCAGTGTTTTCGTTGCTCATTTTTCACTACTTCTCTAGCTTGGCCGTTTTCTTTGGGTTTTTCTCCTCTGACCACGGGCCTCAAGTCTGTGCCCCAAGCATCCTCCAACATGGAGTGCCTTTGATTCTCTGGCTCCACCCGTCTTCAGCCTTCCTTTTCGGCTCATGCTCTTCCTGGCCCGATTGCTCTCACCCCTCGCTCCTTGTCTGCCTGACAAATGCCGAACTCTCCTCTGAAGACCCAGGCCAAGTGTCTGCCGCTGTGTAACACCATTCCCCAATTCCAGGTGGGGTGAACCTTCTCGGTACCAGTGCTCGACAGGGCAGGGTGTCCTGCTTCTCTACTCGGTCTAGTCTGTTAGTGGTTTCTTTTGCAAGATCTGGGAGGTGGGCTTTGCTCTTGGTCGGGACACATGGCCACATTTGAAGATGTGTTTTCGTCTCATAACAAGGGAAGGGAGCGTCGCTGGTCTCGAGCGCACAGAGGCCAGAGACACTGCTAAACAAGCTGCAGTGCACAGGACAGAATTGTTCAACCCCAAATGTCAGGGGTGTCACATTGAGGGACCTTGTTCCAGATTGTAAATGTGTCTTTTTACCACCCTGGCCTCTCGGAACCGAGAACAAGGGTAGGCAAAAATAGGCCTGCTGGAGTGAATGAAAAATTCCAGAGAAGATTCTCTGACTAGAAGACTAGTCTAATTCCAAAATAGAAAAAGAAGATTCCTTAGAAAAACCAGAACCCAGGTTTAATAACATTCAAACATGTATTTGAAACTTATTTAAACATTTTAAAACAATTCATAGATTGAATTAAAATTGTGTCTACTTCCCCTCCCTCAAATTTCAGAAAGTACATATTCAAAAAAAGGGAATTTCGCCATATTAGATATTTTTCATGGCTGTACCAAATCTAGGAACGGCCATGGTCAAAAACTCATACCCACAGCCCTCAAGTTGTTGGCCACTCACAGCTACCCTATAGGATGGGACAGAACTGACCCTGGGAGTTTGCAAGACGGCACCACTTTACAGATGCAGAAAGTCCTGCCTTGCACAAGGGTCATAGGATAGCTTATTTAACAAGTCCTCCATACTGGGCAGCTTGGCTGAGCAGACACTGTAAAGAACCCCTCTAAGGGAACATGAAGTTGGGAAAGGAAGACAAAAAAATCAAAGAAATAATAGAAGTTTCCTAGAAAACAGAAGTTTCCAATTTTAAACAGTCCACATCATGGACCCACTTCAGAATGAACTCAATCTCAACCTTCCAAAGAGAAAGGGAGGATGAGCCCTGCACCTACAAAGGCAGAGAGAACAGGCTGGCATCACAGGCCTTTTTATCCAGCTTGCATGGCAAGAGACAAGAAGACAATATCTCGATTTAAGGAAGAGAATCATTTCAAAGTTAAAATCTTATTCTCAGACAAGTGAGCATTGACCTGGGAGAACAAAGTTACGATATGAAACGACTTGGAAATTCATCACAAACTTTCTGTGGGAGACTTACGAAAAGGTGCAACCCAATCTCCCCTGCCTTAAAATCACACACACACACACACACACACACACACACAATGAGCTTTAAGGGGAAAATGAAGTACAAGGAAGAAACCCTAAAGATAAGTCTAAGTGATGGACATGGATAGTGAAAAATAATCAGCGGCCATCTGGAATCAACAGATTGGATGATTTCCACATAGTAGATGGAAAGAACAAGCAGAGAGCAGAAGGAAGTGGAGGAGTCACCTGGCGAGATGCTGGTCTTTGGCAATAGTAGGATATTTAAAATTTTTTAAATCAATGTTAAAAAACAAGCAGGAAAAGCAGAATATATGATTCACAAGACAAAGGGAAAAGAAGAAAGCTACACAATTTTAAAGGAATAGTGCAGAAAAAAGAAACGATAAGAAACCATACTAAATAGAAAGTAAAGATACGTTGGTAGGATTAGATCTAATGATACACATTAAGTGTTCACTGGTTAAATTTCTCAGTTAGTCACAGTAAGTGTCCCTGGATGACATTTCCCAGTTACCAGAGGGAAAAAGAAAAAAAAATTCCCATCATTGCCTACCAGGAATACAATATTCCCAGCTAGTTGGTTCCAATTCATAGTGGGTCTGTGTTTCACAGAACAGAACACTTCCTGGTCCTGTGCCATCCAGGGACTGGGACCTCCTGATAACATGTCAGAAGTAAGTGAGACCAAGTTGCACCATCCGCATTTTTACACTTAATCTTAGCCAAAAGGCCGAGAAGCAATACCATCCGCATTTCTAAGGAGTATCCTGGTTACTCACCTTTCAGTACAGATGTGTTTGTGCTCCCAGCAGTCTGTGGTATGTTCAATATCTTACCAACTCCACAAGTCAAAGGCATTTTTACTTCTTTTTTTTTTTTTAAAGACATTAAAGAGGTCTTCTCCAGCAGATTTGCTCAATGGAATGAAGATATCATTTAATTCCTGATTGCGGATTGTATGAACATTGATTGTGGATCTAAGTTCAATGAAATCCTTGACAACATCAATCTTTCCTGCATTTAAAGTGATGCTGCTTATCGATCCAGTTGTGAATTTTGTTTTCTCTATATTAAAGGGGGTGGTCTTCGATCTTCATCAGCAAGGGCTTCAAATCCTCTTCTAGTTCACCCCAGCAAAGTTGTGTCACCTGTGTATTGCAGCTTGTTAATGGTCCTTTTCCAACCTTCACACTGTGTCTTCCTCAGACAGCCGAGCATCTGCATCGAATAAGAAAATGAAAGGCCACAACCCTGACACACACCTTGCCTGGTTGTGGACCGTGCAATATCCTCTTGCTCTGTCTCAATGACTGCATCTGGTCTATACAAAGTATGCATGAGCACAATGAAGTGTTCTGGAATTTTCCCTCTTTGCAACGTTGTCCAGAATTTCTCCTAATCTGCCTGTCCTAATCCCTTGACATAGTCAAGGAAACACAGTGAAACATCTTTCTGGTATTCTCTGCTTTCAGCCAAGATCCAGATGATATCAACAAAGATATCCCTTGTCCTACCTCTTCTGATTCTGGCTTGAGTTTTCCTATTGCTATACAGCTGCTCCAGCTCTAAAATTATCTTCAGCAAAATTTTACTTGCACGTGATATGAATATGCTCTGAATATGTAACTTGTACAATCTCTTAGTTTATAGTTCTTTGGAACCGGCACAAATAAGGACTTCTGGTTGGTGGACCAGGCAGCTCGCTTTCTCTTACCACTCATTTGTCCATTGATCTTGCTGTGGTGGCTGCTGTAATGTCAGAAGCTATGCCACTGGTATTTCAAATACCAAAAGGGTCACCCATGATAGGCAGTCGCAGTGGCGTTTCCAGACGAAGCCACGCTAGGAAGAATCCATTGAAAACCGTATGAATAGCAGCAGAGTATTAGCTGAGATCGTGCAAGTGGATGAGTCTCCCGGATTAGAAGGCCCTCAAAATGCAACTGAGGAAGAGCTGCCTCCTCAAAGGAGAGTTGACCTGATGGCGGAAGCCTTTCGGGACCTTCAGGGACTGGATTGTCTGATTCAAAATGAGGAGAAACAGCTGCAAATAGTCACCACTAATTATAATGTGGACTCTATGAAGTATAGATCTAGGGAAAGTAGAGATAATAAAAATTAAGTGGAATGCATAAAGGTCAATATCTGAGACATTAGTGCGCTGAAATGGCCTGGTCTGGAAACAGACAGCTTTTGGGTCTATGCTGCTAAGAATGACACACTGAGGAATGACACAGCAGTCACCATCAAAAAGAATATTTCAAAACCTATTCTAAAGTGCAATGCTGTTGGTGATAAGATAGTATCTATACATCTATGAGGAAGATCAATTAATACAACTATTATTCACATTTGCACAAACACTAGTGCCAAAGTCAAGGAACCTCTGCAGTCTGAAATTAATTGCACACGTAAATCAAGATGTATTGATAATTACTAGTGATTGTGATTGGAATGCAAAAGTTGGAAACCAAGAAAGACCTTGGTCGGAAAATAAGACCTTGATAATAAAAACAATGTGAGAGATGGCATGACAGAATTTTGCAAGACCAACAATTCAATTCTTGCAAATATCTTTTTTCAACATTATCAGAGGATACACATGGCCCTTATCAGATAGGATACACAGGATTAAATTAACTGTATCTATAGACAGAGAGGATGGAGAAACTCAATATCAGTCAGAACAAGAATAATGGTCAAATGCAGAACAGACCATCAATTTCTAATATGCAAGTTGAAATACAGCCTTGAGTATATTCCACATCCATGTAGAAACTTTTTTTAAAAAATAATTTTATTGGGAGACTCATACAACTTCCATCACAACCCATGCTTCCATCCATTGCATACAAAATACATTTGTACACTTGTTGCCATCATCATTCTCAAAATATTTTCTTTCCACTTAGGCTCCTGGTATCAGCCCTTCCCTCCCCGCTCCACCCTCCCCCACACACCCTCAATAATTTATAAATTATTATTATTTTGCAAGATTCTACACTGTCTGATGTCTCCCTCACCCACTCCCCTAATGTTTGTACTCCAGGGAGGAGGCCATATGTAAATCCTTGTAATTGGTTCCCCCTTTCTACTCCACCTTCCCTCCACCCTCCCAGTATCACCACTCTCACCACTGCTCCTGAAGGGATCATTTGATCATGGTTTCCCCATGTTTCTTGTTCCTATCTGTACAGTGTACATCCTCTGGTCTAGCCGGATTTGTAAGGTAGAATTGGGATCATGATGGGGGGCGGGGGAGCATAAAAGAACTTGAGGAAAGTTGTATGTTTTGTTGCTGCACTGTACCCTGATTGACTCACCTCCCTTTTCTGACTTTTCTGTCTCTCTGACCTTTCTGTAAGGGGATGTCTAGTTGCTTCCAGATGGGCATTGGGTCCTCACTCCACACTCCCCCTCATTCACAAAATTATGATTTTTTTTTTGTTCTTTGATGCTTGCTGCCTCCAACACCTTGTGATCACACAGGCTGGTGTGCTTCTTACGTGTGGGCTTTGTTGCTTCTGAGTTAGATGGTTGCTGGTTTACTTTCAAACTTTCTAGATTCTATATCTTTTGATGACCAGGCACCATCAGATTTCTTCACCACATTTGCTTATGCACATATTTGTCTTCAGTGATCATATCAAGAAGGTGGGCATGCAATGATATGATTTTTAGTTCTTTGATGCCTGATAACTGATCCCTTTGACACCTTGTGGTCACACAGGTGGTGTGCTTCTTCCAGGTGGGCTGTGTTGCTTCTGAGTTAGATGGCCCCTTGCTTACTTTCAAAGACTTTATGACCCCAGATGCCATAACTTTTGATAGCTGGGTACCATCAGGTTTCTTCATCATTTTTGCTTATGTACACATTTATAGAGGCCATCTTGAGAACAGATTTGAGGCATTGAGTATACTAATGACCAAAGACTAAGTGAGTTGTGGGATATCCTCAGATAAGATACAGAAAGAAAACAAAAAGCTTAAAAGACAAGAAAGAAAGGGGAAAGAAAGACAGAAAGGCCAATATGGATGTCAGAGATGAGACTCTGAAATTTGTTCTAGAATAGCTAAAGCAATAAATGATGAAGTAAGAGCCAAACAGAAAAGTTCAGAGGGCAGCTTGAGAAAACAAAAGTATTATAATGAAATATGCCAAGATCTAGAGAAGAACACAATTGACATTTCTCAAGATGAAATAATTGAAGGAAACATGCGAGCCCCAAGTTGTGCATGAAGAACCCCATGGACAAAATATTGAACAACACAGGAAGCCTCAAAAGGAGGTAGAAGAAATATACAAAGGCAATCATTGTACCACGAATTTGTCAATGCCTATACTCAGCGGTTCTCAACCTGTGGGTGGTGACCCCTTTGGGAGCCAAATGACCCTTTCACAGGGGTCGCCTGATTCATAACAGTAGTAAAATGACAGTGATGAAGTAGCAACAAAAATTATTTTTGGCTAAGGTCACCACAACATGAACTGTATGAAAGGGTCACAGCATTAGAAAGGTTGAGAACCACTGGCTTAACCATTTCAGAGGGTAGCAGATGGTTAAGAACCAATGGCACGGAAGGAAGAAGTTTAAGCTGCACCAAAGACATCGGTGGAAAGCGAGACTCCAGGAACTGACAAATTGAACTGTTTCAACAATCAGATACCATTCTGGAGGTGTCCGCAAGAAACATATATAATATAAAATCATGGCGAGTAGTTTAAAGGAGTGGAGAAAGATAGTCCTTATAAACACTAACAAAAGTAAAAGACATAGGAATGTCAATTTCACATAAAATGTTAGTTTCAGTCTAAAAGACACAAAGAAGGATAAACCAAACCTAATGCATTTTTTTAGCAAATTAAAGATAGAAGCAATCCTCCTCATTTTGACAATATTTATCAGAAATCTGTAAGAAGCATGTAAGCATTCTTTTCAAAGTCTGACAGAAGAAAAGACTCTCACTGTGGCCAGTATTTAATATTATATTTAATAAAATATAATAATATTATATTGAAAACCAACACAATATCAAAAGGAAAGAAAATGAGAGCAAGAGCACTGGAAGGTATGAACATGTCACTGTTTGTAGACCACACAATAATCTACTTAGAAAAGTTCACTGTAAGAACCAATAAGAACTGGGCCTCCCACTCCCCCCCAAAACAAACAAACAGAACAAATAAGAACATGTAGCAAAGGAGCTAAACAAATATCAACGCAGAAAAACCAACAACAGTAAGGACATGAATTAGATTCCTAGAAGTAAAATAAATAAAAATAAAAATATATATAGGCTCTATGGTGCTATGGAATAGACATTGGGCTACTAGCCACAAGGTCAGTGGTTCAAACCCCTCAGCCACTCTAGGGGAGAAAGATGAGACTATTTACTTGTTTACAGTCTGAGAGTCCTTCAGAGGGTTTCTGTAAATAGGAATCTGCTTGATAGCAGGGTCATAGGAAATAAACTGCTGACCTTCAATGAAAGTGCTAGAAGATGAGCCACGAAGATAATACCATGAACTTGGACTGAAAGATCCCAAATTGTCAAGATTTCGGAACTCCTCCAATGGCCCCATGCATTCATTGCAATATCAACCCAAATCTCCATGAGTATTTTTCATGAAACTTGACAACTGATTCTCAATGATTTCTTCAAGAGAAATGTAATGAAACCTCCAAAGAGGTATTTGATATAGAACAATAAGGAAAGAATTGCCTGGAATAAAGTACACATAAAAACTCGTTGCTATCGAGTTGAATGTCAATGCTTAGAAACCCGACAGGACAGAATAGAACTATCCCGGCAGGCTTCCAAGATGTCAGTCTGTATGGAAGCAGACTGAGGTCTCTTTCTCCCAGGGGGCAGCTGCAGGTTCCAACTGAGTACCTTTTGGGAAGCAGCTGAGACTTCACCATGGTGCTACCAGCACTCCTCGTACTGCCTCTTCAGATATTAACGTACTCTATGAAAGTTAAAACCCTGCCAAGAAAATATAATTAGAGGCAAGAAAATGTAATCAGATCAAGGGAACAATTGGAGGTGTCAGAAACAGACAAACTCATATAAAGAAACTTTGTGATAGGTATGGTATTTTGACTCCAGAAGGAAGTAATGGTGCAATTAACCATCAATTGACAAAAATGAAATAAAATCAGATTATGGCTGCTTCTCAAATGCAAAACTAAATTCTATAGAAACTACAAAGTTAAATATGAAAAAAACAAAACCAAGTATCAGAGAAAAATGTAAACGACTGATACATATGGTCTATAGAAGTCTTTCCTAAGCAAGATAGGAAATCTAGACTCTAGAGACTATAAAATAAAATAGCTTGGCATTAAGTGAAGACTTCTGCACAAGTGAAGGCACATTAAGTTTGTTTTAATGCCAGAAATGTAAGCTTTTACAAAATACTTTGTGAACTATGTACTTAAACTCTGTGCATTGTACCACATGTCAATTATACCTTGATTACAAAAGGGGAAAAAATGCAAGGAGGAACTCCTATGTGAAAAATAAAGAATAGCATTTGGAATATAAAGTGTACCTGTAAGATAATTAAAGATAATTCTAAAAAGGGCCAGTGACAGAAGAAATAGACTTGACCAAATAACATATGAAAATATGCTCAAAGGGGGCTGAGCCCCGGTGGGGTAGTGGTTGTGCGCGGGACTGCTGCCCACTGGGACAGAGGTTCAATTCCAGCAGTGGGGCTGGGCCTCCTACTCCCACCACCGGAGAGCAGTGATGCCCCCAAAAAATATATGCTCAAAAGTATTAGTAGTCAGGAAAGTGCCAATCTGTGCTACTTTTTGCTAATCTGATTGAGCCCCTCCAAAAATCCCCCCACATCCCCAAAGAGAAATATAAAATCCATTTGCAGGGTCCACACATGGATTTAGACTCTGGTGAATCCTCTCCGATCATAGCTGAGGGAGGTGCGTGAGCCTCTGACAGACAGAGAGCATTGTAAGGTAGATTATGGAAGACATAGTTAGGTCAAAATGTATTATCATTTGATCTCCTTTTAGACCCATTTCAAAACTGTTTCCATTTTTTTAAAAGTGAAGAGGAAAGACATGGGGAGGAAGCCCCTGGCCTCCCCTCTGACCCTGGACCAGGGCAGTGAGTGGCCTTGCTCACAGACAGAAGGCTTTGGAAAGTGGATTGCTGCAGATGCTTAAACTTGAGCACCCTATCATTTACTCATCCTTAGGATCCCTTTGAATTTGTTCCTTTTTCTTAATCTTTTCTGCTTTCTTTGCAATTGAGGTTTTCATCTATTTTACCTTGTTATTCTTTTTTTTTGGGGGGGGCATCACTGCCCTCTGGTGGTGGGAGTAGGAGGCCCAGCCTTTGCTTCATGGAGCTGGAATTGAACCTCCATCCCAGTGGGCCGCAGTCCTGCGCACAACCACTACGCCAAAGGGGCTCAGCTTACTTTGTTATTCTTGACAGTGTTTTTAACTGTTTTTCTGTACATGAAATCCAGGATAGGTAAATCTGTAGCTACGGTAGCTGGATGAATGGTCCCTTGGGGGTATGGCAGGGGAGGCTGGGGGTGAGGGGTGGGGAATGGGGCACAGGAACCGCTGAGGAAAATATTGAGAAATTATTCTCAAACTGATTGTGGTGATGATTATACAACTCTTCTTGAAGGGACTGAACTTTTGAATCTCATGGTCTGTGAATTACAAGCTGTGTTAGTCCAGGTAAACTAGAGGAACAAATTCGTAGACGTGCACATAGATATAAGGGAAAGGTTTGTATACAAGAGGAATGCAACATTGAAAAAGCATACCAGCCCAATCCAGTTCAAAGACATAAGTTCGATATTAGCCCACATGTCCGAAATCAGTCTATAAAGTCTCCTTCCAACTCACAAAGTCACAGGCCAGTGGAGGCAGAGTCCCAACACTGGCAGGGGTCTCCCCATGGCTCCTCACTTCCAGGGCTCAGGGTCCATCAACAGCATCCAGTGGTGGTAGAAGCAACTCAGCGCTGGAAAGGGTCTCCACATGGCTTCTCCAGCTTCAGAGGTCTGGTTCCATCAGGGTAAGGGCATGTGGCTTCTCCTCCAGCTCCTCCAGCTCCTCAGACGCTGCCATCTTGTCTTGTTCGCAGTTCGTTGTCTCTGGACTAACTCCCAACAACTGGGGAGATAGCTTCTCATATCCATGAGGGAAACATGGTGAGAGTTCCCAGAAGTCTCAGGAGAAAGCCCTGCCCACCTAGAGGCCTCATTGACTACTCAATGGCTATCTCCAGATTAACAGGTTAGACTCCACCCCTACATCTCAATCATGAAATTAACATAAGCATATGACCGCCACACATGCCAATAAAACTGTTGGGGGAAATACACATACCTATTTCACACGGAATTCACTGTCTTGGAGTCGATTTGATAGCTAGCGATCCTGCAAGACCCTTCTCTCCTGCAGGTTTCCTGCCATACGAGAGGAGAAAGTGCCGTCCTTCTCCCACGGAGTGGGCTAGTGGTTTCCAACTGCTGACCTGGCAGTTAGAAGCCCAACACGTACTCCATCGGCAGGAGAAAGGAAGTCATGATGGGGCGCAGCAGTAAAGGTAGACTTGAAGACAAGATGCTGAGGGAAATAAGTCAATCACAAAAGGGCAGATCTTGTATCGGCTCGTTTATATTAAAAAAGAAAAGGCCAGGCTGAGCCCCGGTGGCATAGTGGTTGTGCGCGGGACTGCGGCCCACTGGGACGGAGGTTCAATTCCAGCAGTGGGGCTGGGCCTCCAACTCCCATCACCAGAGAGCAGTGATGCCCACAAAAAAAAAAGAAAAGAAAAGGCCAGGGAACAAAAGAAGCCCAACAACATGTCATGACTACGCCACCGGGGCTTAGGTAGGTAGGTGGGTAGACCCAGTGGGGGTGCGTGTGAGCACAGACAGTCACATGAGAATAAACTCACCGGCAGAGCCTCACTGCTGACTCACTGCAACCCCCCATGCGTTTCCAGACTGTAACGCCACCCGCGTCGCGTCTTCCTCCCGTCCAGTTGCTGGTGGTTTCCAACGGCGGCCCATTCAGATGGCAGGCCAGCGTGCCACCTCTACACCACCAGAGCACTTAGAGAGGGGTGCAAACGAAACTCCAAACCAACACGCCTTTCGAAAGACAGCTGTAAGTGCCGTCAAACTCTTACTTCTGTTTCTTGAGTTTCAATGCTCGATAAATACTTGCACCTATTAACACCGAACCACATATAAAAATATTTATTGCAGCATTGCTAATAATAGCAAAAAAACAAAACAGAAACCATCTAAAAAAGTCTCGGAACTGGTCTAATAAATTATGATTCTATAGATTCATGCAGTATAACCCCATTTGTGGGGGAACGCCTCAAAACTTTATCTGTGCTTATGGAAAATATAAATAGGAAGAAAGTATGTATTTCTATTAAGCTATGTATTATGTAATATTAGCATCTTAATTTTTCTACCATGTTACATTCTAGACAGACCAAAAATGACAGGCAGCACATTTCGATGTGATGGACTCACAGCTTAGACAAGGAGTGGAACTGGGCTCAAGATGAGAAGGAAGAACTTTTAATATTTATAGCATGTACTTACGTATTTTTTTATTGGGGGCAAGTATTATTTCTGGCAAATTATTTAAAATTTACAGACTTGTTCAGAAACAATCTCCTGCTTAGAAAAGAAATACATATTTACTAAAGGAAAGAAACCTAAGGGAGAAAAAAATTACACTGAGAACCAGAGTCTAAAAATTGAGGTCACTGATTTCTACTCACAGTGGCCCTAGATTCAGTTTGGGGGGAGAGAAACACACTAGAGAGCAGATCATCTCCTCTTTCTCCCTCAGAGAGGGTCTGAATCCCCGATTTTGTGGTACCCCAAAACACCACCGGGCTTCTGGAAGCCCAGAAGAGCCACTGGTCACCTTTTAATGACGGCTGATGTTAATGTCGGCCAGCTTTCTGGAGGTATCGTGGTTCTGCGTTGGACGGCAGTTCACAAGGTCAGCAGTTCAAAGCCACTCATCACTCTGGGGAGCATGATGGGGCTTTCTTTGCTCATAAAGAGTGACAGTCTCAGAGACTCACAAGACCCATCCTACCCTGTCCCAGAGGGCACTATGAGCTGCGATGGCAGTGCATGAGGGTATTTTTAAGAAAGGTAGAGCAAAAGCTTCCCGAACATGAAAATATCTGTCTGCAACATCTTTTCTGAAAGGATGGGAAACCAAGCTCATGGCCGTCCGGTCAGTGGGACTCGCAGGCCTGTAGGACAGGGTACCACTGTGGCTTTTTAGCTTTCGAAGACCTTCGATCCTCACAGCCTCCTCTTTCTCCCCCCGAGCACCTGATGGGTCTGCATCGCTGGCCTGGCTGAGCATTATGGCATCAAGGCTCCTTTTGAACAGCATGTCATATTGGTGCTATTAACTCTTTGACATTACATTGCAAATACACATAAATATTTTAGCCCCCAAGCCACAAACGAAGATAACATTTGATTGCCTGTATAGAGCTTAGTAATATCCACTGCCTGAATGAACTATTAACTATGCATTATATATTAAGTGTGGGTGTCTGAAATACCTCACTCTATATAACAAAAATATTAGTACCATTTTGGCTAGTGATTGACCCACATATTCCTTATAAAAACATAAATTTCTTTTCAATTATTAATGGTTTAAAAATCAAAGTGTTTTCTGGGAACCTCCATTGTTTAAGAAAGCTTTCTTTATGATAACTTAAAATCTGCTTTAGACTTTTACATGGATTAAGTTTTAAATTAACATAGCAGAATAACAATATGAATCAATTTGATCAAAGAAAAAGTGTCACTAATTATTTAAACAAGACACTTACAACAGGGATTTAAAGGCAAAGAAGCGGATTTCCCTTGCATGTGGATCAAATCAGAAGTATCCCATAATTGACTCTTTACAAGACCCTGCTTTGGTATAATGGACTAGATATTAAAGCTCTAAGTATTTAAAGCTAGTTTCCGTCTTTCTCTAAATGGAGGCTCGCCACTAAGAGCTATTTTACAAGTCTGACACATTAGCTGCATCTTGGGGAAATACATACACTGGCTTTGCTTCCATGGTCCGGAATTTCAAGTGCTTTCAATAGTTAAATGGTGTGAAATGGGTAACATGGAACCTGTGAGAGGCAATGAGCATCTTAAAAAATAAATTCCAGATGGGAAGGTTGATGGGCTATGTAGATACTGTAATGGTTCTTTTAAATGAATTAATTCTCCCGAAGCCCCCAAACCTTAGACTTAGGGCCAAGACATAATCCCCAACCCCCACCTTCTATTATATAACGTTATTTGGGAACAAAGAGGGTTTTGTAAACTGTTGCTGTCAGATCAAACATAGGCGCAGAATAAAAGGAGTCATATAAGGGGTATTTTATAACTTTCTTACAGCAGTAAAGTCAAGAGGGTCAAGCCAAGACCATAGCTCTTCTATACAGTGTAATGTTAGATTAAAGAGCAGAGCTCCTCAGACTTGAGTATTCCCACCATAGAATGGCGTTTCTGTTACCTGCCAGTCCATCACATTATTCCTGGAAACTGGACGTGTTTTAACGTAACCATTTTTCAGTAGGTCACACACGAAATAACTCTGAAGAAGCAATGTGGCGTAGTGAAAAGTTTTCAAGGTCCGACTTGGTGTGGATTCACCTCCCAGATCTGCTGCTTAGTCAATGGTGACGGGGATCAGGTTACTGAAGCTCTCAGAGCCTCAGTTTACTCATTAAAAAAACAGCCTTCTCTTCCAGAATGTTAAAAGGATTCTATACTTTGGTATTTGAAAAGCTCTAAAGTTGAGCGGCTGGCTTGTAAACCCTCAAATATCATAGCTATTGTTATTCCTAGCAAACGCTTGTTTTCCTTTCCAACACCACACGATTGGACTATAGGGTAACAAAGAGAGTCCTGTTTTGACAGCCAAATCACTGCTGGCCATTCTGTTTCTCTTCCAGAGGACAGAATATGTGAGATAGACATATGCATATGTATATGTTTATATATGTATAGGCATATGTGTATGTTTTTATCATCCAATATAACCGGGGGAATGAAGCCAAAGCAACACCCTCAGAGCGGGCTTTATAAGTTGTGGCTTCATAGCCTCTGAGCACAGCTGCAATAGCCTGCACTCCCAAGGCCCTGTGTGGTTCCAGGAGGGAGAAACAAGCCACCGCCCA